>JAOBRD020218351.1:0-14578 GCA_027575215.2 Hydrozoanthus sils | reverse complement strand
GGGCTTGAAGATAAGGAATCCCAAATGGCAGGATTGGGGTTGAGGTTGTGGGTTCCCAGGTGGTAGGAATGAAGGCGTGAAGATGAACCCCAAGTGGTAAGAATGGGGGACTTGAAGATAAGGAATCCCAAATGGCAGGATTGGGGTTGAGATTGTGGGTTCCCAGGTGGTAGGAATGAAGGCGTGAAGATGAACCCCAAGTGGTAAGAATGGGGGGCTTGAAGATAAGGAATCCCAAATGGCAGGATCGGGGCTGAGGTTGTGGGTTCCCAGGTGGTAGGAATGAAGGCGTGAAGATGAACCCCAAGTGGTAAGAATGTTGGGCTTGAAGATAAGGAATCCCAAATGGCAGGATTGGGGTTGAGGTTGTGGGTTCCCAGGTGGTAGGAATGAAGGCGTGAAGATGAACCCCAAGTGGTAAGAATGAGGGGCTTGAAGATGAGGAATGCCAAATGGCAGGATTGGGGCTTGAGGTTGTGGGTTCCAAGAGCTTAAAGATGAATCCAAAGAATGGGGGGTTTGAAGACGAGAAATCCCAAATAGTAGGATTGGGGCTGAGGTTGTGGGTTCCCAGATGGTAGGAATGAAAGCTTGAAGATGAATCCCAAGTGGTAAGAATGGGGGGCTTGAAGATAAGGAATCCCAAATGGCAGGATTGGGGCTGTGGTTGTGGGTTCCCAGGTGGTAGGAATGAAAGCTTGAAGATGAACCCCAAGTAGTAATTTGGGGAGCTTGAAGATGAGGAATCCCAAATGGCAGGATTGGGGCTTGAGGTTGTGGGTTCCCAGATGGTAGGAATGAAAGCTTGAAGATGAATCCCAAGTGGTAAGAATGGGGGGCTTGAAGATAAGGAATCCCAAATGGCAGGATTGGGGTTGAGGTTGTAAGTTCCCAGATGGTAGGAATGAAAGAAGTTTGAAGATGAATCCCAAGTGGTAAGAATGGGGGGGGGGGGGGTTGAAGATGAGGAATCCCAAATGGCAGGGTTGGGGCTTGAGGTTGTGGGTTCCCAGATGGTAGGAATAAAAGCTTGAAGACAAATACCAAGTGGTAAGAATGAGGGGCTTGAAGATGAGGAATCCCAAATGGCAGGATTGGGGCTTTAGATTTTGGGTTCCCAGGTGGTAGGAAAGAAAGCTTGAATATATGGGCTCACAAGTGGTAGGAACGGGGGCTTGAAAATGTAGATTCCCAAGTGACAGAAATTGGGGCTTGACCAAGTATGTTCCTATAAGATAGGAGTGGGGGCTTAAGGATGTAGATTCCCAATTGGCACAATGAGGGCTTTGAGTGTGTAGGTACCAAAGTGGTACGAATTTGGGCGTGAATATGTAGATTCCCCAGTGGTAGGGATTAGGGCTTCAGGGAGTGTTTTTCTAAAAGGTAGGAATGGGCACTTGAGGATATAGATTCCCAAATGGAAGAATGGGGGCTGGATGTTGAATTTCTAAGTTTTATGAATCAAGGCTTTGGGGTATGGATTCCCAAGTTGTAGGAACTGGATTTTGAGGTTGTAGACTCTCAAGTGGTAGGAAAAGGGTCTGAGGGTGTGGATTCAAGTGGTAGAATTGAGAGCCTAAGAGTGTGGGTTCTTAAGTGGTAGGAAGTGGGGATTTTGGTTGTGAATTCTCAAATGCTAGGTTTGGTGTTTTTAAGTTGTGGATTCTCAAGTGGTAGGATAAAATAGAGGGCTTAAGCAAGAGACGTCATGCGGTCGTGTTGATGGTCACGGAGGCCGCCATGACGCTTTTCACTTCCGTGACGCTTTTCTCTTCCATGACGATCACCACGATCGCATGACGTGTGCAAGTGCCCGTCAACTACTTATATTTGATTTCCGATTGGCTTCCGTGGCAATACGGACGTCTCGTGCTTAAGCTCTCTGATGACTGGAGGGTGTGGCAGAATGGGGGCTTTAAGTGTTGGATGTCGAGGGTATAGACTCTCAAGTGGTAGGAAATTAGCCTGAGGGTGTACATTTTAAGTGGTTAGAATTGGGTATAGACTCTCAAGTGGTAGGAAATTAGCCTGAGGGTGTACATTTTAAGTGGTTAGAAGTGGGTATAGACTCTCAAGTGGTAGGAAATTAGCTTGAGGGTGTACATTTTAAGTGGTTAGACATGGGTATAGACTCTCAAGTGGTAGGAAATTAGCCTGAGGGTGTACATTTTAAGTGGTTAGAAGTGGGTATAGACTCTCAAGTGGTAGGAAATTAGCTTGAGGGTGTACATTTTAAGTGGTTAGACATGGGTATAGACTCTCAAGTGGTAGGAAATTAGCCTGAGGATGTACATTTTAAGTGGTTAGAATTGGGGTTTCTAGGTGTGGAATTAAAGTGGTAGGATTTGATGCTTTAGGATGGATTATGAGATAAAATGGCTTGAGGGTGTGGGTTCTTAAGTTGTAGGATTGGGGGCTTGAAGGTTTGGATTCCCAAATGATAGGATTGGGGGTTTTAAGGTGTGGATCCTCAAGTTTTTTGGAATCCAGACCCTCAGCTGCCGTTCTTTTCCTTACCGAGTCCAGTCCTCAAACTGCCTGAAGTTAAGATATCTTTCCTTTAGGAATCCATAGGACAATTCTTTGGTAACTAGAACCTCAATCCTGCATTTCAAACTTCATTCTGTCTTTTTAAATTCCAGACTCTTACTCTTAAGAAACCTAGGGTTACAAAATTTTGTTATTCATCGACTTTCTATGGAAATATAGATCCTGAACCCAACAATCTACAGAGAAATGACATCATATCTCTCTCTGTTGAAGATTGATGTTTTTGACTTAGCTTTCATAACCACACGAATTATGTTGTTTCTTCATAGTGCGAGCGCTTGAAAAGGCAAGATCATCAGGTCAATTTAGCACAGATGCTGCGGCAGCCTTGCTAACTTCTTCGGATGCCTTACTCAGTAGTTCACCAAACAGCGACACCATGCTCGATGGTCATCCGGATTCTACCCTAGACCAACTGCACATTAAAGTAGAAAATAATAATTCTGAATCCAGTTCAGAAGAGGAATATGGAACAAAAGCAAAGAGGCGAAAAAGAGATGTTTAATTTTGGAGTTTGATGAAAAGTTTAGGTTTAGTGACAGAGATGTTATTGCTTAACACTTGGATGAAGAACAAGTGGTTTATTTATCTAGGGGTTTACATTGTGAAATTATACAAATGAAAGCCTTGTTAATAGTAGCAACAATTTAACAATTGTTTGATTTAGAAACAATAGATATATCGGGGAACTTAGATCCCCTCAAAACTGTTCTTTGTAAATATTAGGCTTTTCTGCATATATTTCTTCCTCTCTTTTTGTTCACTTCAACTTTTACAATGCTGACGTTTTTAATCCACTAAGCAAACTTGTATGATAGTTGTGTTAAAACAGCCTCTTCTTATCACATGTAACAAGACACAAATCTGAATAAAAAAAAGAAGAAACACAAGATCTTTATCTTTTAATTGCCCTGCGGCGGCACAGCGCGGAGCGATATTGGTAGTCCAGTTTTGCGAGTTGAAGCCTTGGTCAGACCACAGTGTTGTACCTTGGAACAAGACATTTTACCCAACTTGTTACAGTCAACTCAGCTGTATTACTGAGTGTGAGCTTCTATTGGGAGCTAACCTGCGATGGATTAGTATCCTATCCAGGGAGAGTCGAAGATCTCGGCCTCCCGATTCTGAGGTCCCCGGTTTGGTCGAGGGTTGAATATCTTTATTACCCTCTTTCCCGCTTAAGTCCACTCGGTATTTAATTCTAACGGGACCGTGATAAAACTACCGTGCGTCAAATAGAAAATTATCCTAAACCTGTAACAGAAAACGTACATGGGTTGTAGTTCGGAGAGTCATGCAACACGCCATTTGCGGCTTAAAGGGTTGAACCAGTCACTCGCAGTACGTCAATGACGAGCAGTTCTGGTGATCGAGCTTGCCACTAATTTGGTAGAATGCAAGACACGTTTGTTATGCACATAAGAGACGATTGATTAAACATAACCTTATGAAAATAACGGTATAGCTTGTCTTGAATAGCAAAGGACAATTCGGACCTAGTTCGGTGAAAATAACGGTTACTATTGTAAGCATCGGCAGTTAACAGATCACGCTAGCAGCATGCTACGCAATTCATGAATCATTAATCATTTAATAATTATTCCCTAAGTGGAGGACGCTGTTTCTGGGCCATCGGGGACGGGAGAAGCACACAGCCATGAATAATTATATTATACAGCAGCATCATTTTTTTCTAAAATTTCAGCTTCGCTGACATGTTTAGGAAATCGCGACGCCATGTTGTTTTTCTCGATCGCTAATCGGTGAATACACTATTCGCTGGTTGGGTATGTGGTAACGATGGATATTTACCGAGCGGCGAAGCGCGAGGTAAATTTCTATCGCTAGGCACCGACACTAATTGTTTTAGTATTAAACTACCAGGTAAATAGAACTTTTTAAAATAGTTCATTTTAAAAAAAATCAAAACAATTCAAGAATTGAGGTGAGAAACTTCTTGCTATAATGTTTGCCATCTTGTTCTCTTGCCGACACGTAAAATTTCTCGAGGCACTTGTTCAGTTCAGCTGGAATCATATCCTCGATAGCTGTTACAACTGAATTCTTCTTGTTCAAACCTGGCTGTAATATGTATTTCTTTTGTTAAAATTCAACTTTCAATTTTCTTCGTGTTTAAATTGCCATGAATGAATAGAAAAGTTTGTAAACAAACTTTAAAATGTCGATAGCCGGCTGGTAAACAATGGAAAAAGCTCTGCTGTTGATATTGAGCAAAGAAAAATTACCATTAAACACTGTAACATCAAATTTCGTCGTTTTCTTTGTGTTTGTGGGGTTCCTTCTTCGTTTATTTTAAGAATTTCTTCTTCCAAAACTGAAGCAAAGCGGGAAGCCGTTTTTTCAAGGATGAGTGACCGAGGTGAATAGCGCAGAATATTGGTGTTTGACGAACCAGAGCGCGCGAAAAGTGCTATTCACCTGCTAGTTTAATACTAATTAACAACTATCCCCAAAAGGGGAGGTGAATAGCGGTGGATATAGACACCGACCCTGAGGGGATAGTTGTTTTTGCATTTACCAGAAGATAGGGATAAAATGCACTTCATTTTTCAAAGAAAGGACAAAATAAAAGTTTTTTTTCTATTTCTAGCACGCACGCTTCGTGTACATTTGAGTTTCGCACGTTTACATTCTAAATGTTGTGGATTTTAAGCAGATTTCGAAAGAAAATTTTTTGTCCTAACCATTGGTAAATACTAAATACTGATATACTGAGCTTATCCTAGCGTCCATGCTAAGACGAAACATGGTGTCAGAAAAGAAGACCAGTAGCAAAAGTTACGGTATACACTTCCAGCCATCAAATTAACCATTAATATTTAGCATACAAGACACATTTGCTATGCACATGAGAGACAATTGATTTAATATAACCCCCGTACAGCACAGACGTGTGTACTTTCACTATTAAGACGAAACTTGGTGTCAAAAGTGACCACCAGTACAATATGTTGCCTTATGCACTTCCGGTGATCGAGTTAACCACTTATCTGCCAGTATACAAGACACATTTGTTATGCCAAAGAGAAAAAGTTGATCGAATATATCCTCCGTATACCCTAGATGTTTATGATTTCACCACCAAATCGAAACATTGTGTCGGAATTGATCATAACGACCAGTAGCAAATGTTACATTATGCACTTCCGGCGATAAAGTTTACCACTTATCTGGTAGAATACGAGACACGTTTATTATGCACATGAGAGACTGTTGGTTAAAGTAACCTCCGTACAGCACAGACGTGCATAAACGAAACATGGTGTCAGAAAAGACCACTAGTACCAAAAGTTACGGTATGCACTTCCAGCCATCAATTTAGTATACAAGACACGTTTTTCATGCACATGAGCGAGAATTGATTAAACATAATATATAACCCCTGTACAGCACGAGTAAGGGTGGGTAAGGGTGTACGTTCTTCAGCCCTGAATATCCATGAAAGAAGCATAGACAAAAAAAGAGGAAAAACAAAATGTCCGAAAGCGCAAAGTTGCACTGTTCGACAATGTTTCTGTCAGGAAAATCGGGTTTTTTTTGCCCTAAGCCAGTGACACAATCACAAGTTATGTCACGCCTAGAAAAACACCCGATGGTAATTCAGGGCCTGAAGGCTATAACAACCTTAATTTTAAATCAAAACAATGATTAATGGCAGGTTTTTGTTGAATCAATTTTTCGCTTTTATATCTTCGTTGTTACAAAAGAATTGGGCCCAGTTGATCGAAAGTGACTGGTAAACATTGAGAGTAGTTGGATCCACAGTGAGTTAGCAAACTAATTAAAGTGCTTCTAGCCGAATCTGGTGATATGAGAGTATTCTACGCTAAACGGCAGCCATCTTGATTCACTCCTCCCGCTGACCGAAACCTTAGACTGCAGACGCGTAGAGGGATGACGGACATCGGATTTTACACCAACATCAGATCAATGGGCCTTATGCATGTTTACGTCAAACTAGTCAATTTCACCCCCAAGCCTCGCATTCAAGAAATAGGTGTGAGTATTTTGCACGTGCAAACTGTGTTCACGAAGGAATTCTTTTCATTTGTGGAAGCTTTGGAATTTGATTTATGAAAATATTCACACTTTCGTGATTCGAAAGCGAGGCTTGGGGGTGTTCGACGTTATTGTGCAAACTTTTAGGATCATTGATCAAGTATTTCGAGAAATATGCTGTGTGTGAGTATCTCATATGACGGTCACCACTTTAGTACGTAGTTCGCATATTTTAAGAACCTACAGACTTTTAAAACTCCATGATGCCGATAGTTGCAATTTCACTAGGAATTAATAATTTCAGTCTCAGAATTTCTTAATAGACCCTTTTCCAGTTCCAGGCACGTTCTCAGGGTAAGCCTCGAACTGAAGTAAAATATTCACAAATTCCAGCGTGGAGGAACGGAATTTTAAAATAAAACAATACACTGAGTTGTGAATAACACCTTTTCTCCCTGGAATTTGTGAATATTTTACCTCAGTTCGAGGCTTACCTTGAGTACATGCGCCGACAGTCTATTCTTATCAGCGGCACCTGGAACTGGAAAAGGGTCTGTTTGTTATTCTCCGCTTTACATAACACAGACAAAATAAGAGACATACGAGTGAACCGCTGAAGACGAACTAATAATAAATATAGCGCTATTCCTACTGTTCGTAGCGCTTTACAATATCACACGTATGTTGAGCTCCAAATTAGAGTCTGTACGCTGTTTCATTAATTTTGCTGTGCAAACATGATCTTCAGCTCCATCCAATTGCGTCCAACTTTCTATGATTTGTTTGGACAACAATGATTAAGCAGATGAGCATCTTCCACTTATTTGTATCTGCGACGGCTTTATGAAAGCGAGAATGACATCAGATATAGGGTTAATACAAATGGTTTAAGGTCTAATATGCTTTGAGTCGCTTGTAAATTGGTCAGTTGGTCAAGGACGCTTCGCAAAACGCCACAAAACTGAAAATTGTGACGTGGGCTTTTATTGTCATCAAAACTTCAGTTAATGTCGCAATATGGATAGGAAAGTCAAGTTTCCCCATGAGTTAGTGTTCAAAGATATGGTTAAAGATGGAGATTCGGCTGAAATGGTTTCGTTTTTAAAAAGGCCAAGCGTCGATCCACAGTCTATAATCAACACCCGAGGAAGTCAAGACCAGCCTGCTCTGCATCAACTTGTTAAAGAAGGGAATCTCAAGTGTATTCGTATCTTAGTGAATTTGGGAGCAGAAGTCAACATGGCTGATGAATCAGGCAAAACGCCGCTTCACTTATCAGTTATCGCAGGAAATTTGGCAGTAACTAAATTCTTATTGAAACGTGGTGCTAACCCGGACATTAAAGACACAGACGGAAATACGCCGGTGGATTTCACAGATGATTTCGATTTGATCGAAATGCTTATTAAGTATTCGCCCGAGGAAATACGACGGAAAAGTCTTAAATAGACAATAAACGAGCTTCGTGTGCGGTGCAAGACTTGATAAAAACACTTTTATCAATACGTTCGCTCGATAAAAATGAAAGATAAAAAAAGACTGCAGTTACGTTACTTATGAAAACGCTGAAGAAACCGTGAAACTGAAAGCCCAACTTACACTACGCGGAACTTTTGGTACAGCACGGGTAAAAAATACGCGTACCAAAAAATTGGTTCGGTACGGATAGATTTTGTCGTGTAAAAACGACTTTGCCTCATCTGTGCCGGACTAAAATTTCGCCCGTGTTCGGACCATGTCGAGAGGAAGTCCGAGTACGGATAAAAACATCAGCACGGACAAAGCCAAAGTATGAGATGATGAAAACCCGGGTGTAGTGAAACATTTTTAAAGAACTAAAAGCTCAATTTGATCTAACAAAGAGAACTGAAAGAAAATGTTTTAGAGGAAGTAAAAACCTAATGTAATACACCGAGATACAAAGCCTATGAAGAGACTGATAACATGAGTTACAGTTTCTCCGAGTCCGAACCGAACTCTTTTTTTTTGGCCCCACCATTTTTATTATAGTCCGTGCCGTACCAAAAGTTCCTTGTAGTGTAAATGAGGCTTGATTGAATACAAAGTTTTCTTCGGTTGGAGATACATGAGGCTTTCGACCGAAAACTCCTCGCAACACTGAATTTAGGGCCAAAATATAGGCTAGTTAGCTGGTATGTGTTAGCCAAGGTGCACAAGGTGTACATATATTGATTCATATAAGATTTTTAAAAAGCGCCCGAATGGTGTCTGGTGTTTGCCGAGATTCGAACTCCAACACGTATCAAGCTTCAAAAAACATTTAAAGAAACTCAAATTAATTCAGAACTCGAAAATAGCTATTTTCCTCCAACAAGCAGTGTAAAGAGAGAAACTCAAAACGTTCGTAAAATTTTTTTCAGAAACTCGATATACGTGAAAAGCATTAAGATCGAAATCTCGTTTCCACGAATTGTCGTCGAAGAAAGCACATTGTTGACACAGTGCAGAAGTGTATCTTTGCATGTTCTTATGTGATAAACACATCTAAAAACTTAAAACTTTAAGAAAGCTTAAAATTGTGTGCAGGTTTTACACTATAATAACGGATATCAAATCTCATGGAGTCGAGGTTTTAAAAATGTAAAGACGATGAGAGTCGAAGACGAAAAACTAATAAAACTTTGGTTTATGCAAAGTCAAAACTTTTATGTAAGGTTTGTTTGATTTAAAGCATCTTTACTTTTACAAAGACAAAGTAGTTACACTTGTGTTGATGTATATCTTGTAAAATATAAGTTGTCTTTCCATTCAGTAGAATTCAAATTCCACAATTTGATGAACGGACTACTATAGTACTAAGCGTTGATTTCCTTCGTTGTCAGTGTAAAATCTGTTCTGAAGCAAATTGAAAAGTCAACCGTTGTCTAGTTTGCCAACAACGCCGCTTTCTTGTTTTTTTTTTTCCTTTCAAAACAAACTTTAAATATTACTAAAAAGTAATGTAAATGTATAAAAGAGACATGTTATCCTGCAAATACTAAGCTCAGTTAATTCCTGTGGAAACCAGTCTTGACTGTATACAGACCAAAACGTTGACAAGAAACCAACTAAATATTTACTGAACAAAACTAGCGTCTTGACTTGAGTATGGAGCACTTGTGATAGAGTTTCTTTCACGTCTGTGCCAAGAGTTTCATTTTGAGTTAACTTGTTTAGTATTAGTACTGAAAGGACAAATTGCAAAGCTCTATAGGCCATATCGAATGTCTAAAACTGGTTTTCGAACAGTTGCGCGGGAAATCTATGCCTGCCATTGGCTCTGTTCAGAGTAAGCACTTTTTTGTCAGTTTAAACTTTCTTCTCCTTAGCTAGATTAAAATCGAAAACCTTTATTCTTTGAAGCGAATTAACACCCGAGACTTCCGTGTTTTGATATTTTTCTTTATTTGGTGGAGTTATGAATACGCGAGAGTAGCAAGGCTAAAGTAACTATTAACGCGTGAGTGTTAGGATTGTGTCTCTGATCATAATTGAAGCTAAAGATATGTCAATTCTGTTTAATTTAAAGTTTAGAAAAAACACGCGAAATAGTAGAGAACTTTTAACAAATTATGAAAAAACCACACGAGAACTTACCGTGGGTTTTGTTCAAAATTGGCGGAGCGGTGCCATTAGGTTTTGCTAAGTTATCGGTAATTTTTGTTTCTCACGTAAAAGTGATTAACAAATACGCAAGAGTTTTATTCCTGAATGGACTCTGACAATTAGAAACGTAAGAGATGACATGGCAAGGCTACGCTGTGCGAATAAAGAAAAATTAGCATATTATAACTGACGCATTTCACCACAACTTGTTAATCCTTGTTTACACATCAACATACAGGAAACAAAAAATTTGATTTGCTAAAACAGTCTCACTAAGCATAAAAGCCGATTGGGGAAGAAAAATAAAATGAAAACACGGCTTTTAGAACTTTGATCGGAAAATCAAGCAGAGTCTAAACAGAGATTAAAATGTCTGCCTGTTTGTATGGGAAACCAATTCACGCTAAAGGGCTAAAAGCTGCCATTTTTAATTTCGTTGTCCATAAACTGATATGTGTGATCGCGCTGTCTATCAGCTTTTACTGGAGAATGCATAAAATTTAATTAGATTACATAAAGAAAGAGAAATCACGCAAATCTTAGTTCATTTCAAGAAATATCTGTTAATCTCTTCAGCCAAATGATAGTTTACTGAAGCAATATCAGAACTGAGTGTTCAACTTGAGGAATGGCGCATAGTATTGACAAATAAAGAGAGTTTTGTCAGGATCATACCACGATCAGACATTTATTAGCTTTCTGTTTGTTCACCCTTCAGCGCAAGGAGCGATGTTAGACGAACGCCCAATGCTAAAAATAGTGGCCTGGGTACCAAAATGGACGCGCGAGACTGAGACAGACAAAAGTGAAGAGAGAGAACCTTATGCATATTTGGAGTAGTGATTGGCGTTTGCTTGTGTTTAGAATGCCGAAACCTGTAAATTGCTGTGTTCCTGGGCGCCTTAATGACTCCTCAAGATTTAGGGCTTAAGAAGTCCTCTATGATGACCGGGTTAGCAAGATTACACCAGACAAGCAATAATTTTATTCACCATTACAAGCCTGTTGAGGAAACACCTAGTTGTCTTGATTCCAAAACCTATTGCTTCTCTCGTTTTCTCGTGCGATGGCCCCGCCGGCTAAGAGAAGCGATGAGCTGTGGGGACGAGAATGGTCCATCTTAAATAAGTCAGTGGGTTGGGCTTTATTTTCGAGTGTCTAAACCATCATGAGAGTGCTTCGTGTTTTTTAAAGCATGTTTCAAAGAAAGCAGTATTAACTGTGAAAAGCAAGCTTTATTTTGTAAAATGCTACCCGAATACCCCATCCTGTCAGGGCTGGTTGTTCAAAGGCAGTTATTTTAAGTGAACGACCAGCACCGGGAATCGAACCCAGGTCTCCTATACGAAAGCGGCGTTAATGTACATCAAAAGGGAATTTAAGATATGAAAACGCCAACGCCGACGAAGGTAGAAAACAATATTGATGTAACTGCATGAGCCTGCAGTTGTCTGTTGGGGGATCGGCGGACTTGCCCAGAACTCATGAGCTATAGTGCATAATTATATAATTGTGCGAGTTCAAACTTTTTTCGCGGCTCAAATGAGATAAGACGAAAAGGTTGCCTTCAATTTGTTATCTGGAATTGGAACTACAACTATGCATTTAAGGATTATAGAGTTAAATCTTACGAGTAAGATGTTCAACACTCCTTGAGATCGAATAAATGTGAAACCGAATTAACTCGATCTGCAGCCGCGATGGCAGCCACAATTGAATACAATAGCTGCACGTTGGAATGCACCGTGCTGGTCACCTCGACTTGAAAATTACGTGAAAAACCTAGTTTTTACGACGACGAGAACGACCTAAAGAAATAAATCACTTTCATCTTTTCTTATTCACAAGCGTAATGCGCAAGTCAATTGAAACCACGGCCCCCCGATCCCCGCGACATGCCGGGCGTTTAACGCGTCCATAGCCAGTCTTTCACTGGTTTTTAACGGCGTTGTTACTCCGGGGAGCCGTGAATTTAACAACTGCCTCTTGATGGCGGGGATCTAAGTGGGATCTAAGTGAAGGGATTTAACCGCACGTTACTTTCACGGACGCGGGGAATGAGTGGGGATTTAACAATTCAAAGTAATCTTCGAGTGTTCTTTGAAGAAGCGTTAGGAAATATAATACTCCAAACGTTGCTCCATCTGACATGATGTTATGCAACACAACTCCATTGAGAGCCGGAACTTTTTGCGGTGAGCAGTCGGAGAGAGGAGGGCTTGTCTTATCCTTTTTGCACTTGGTCAATTGCTTTCATCAGACATTTTAAAGGCGGGTATCAACCTGCTTAACTTTCAACTTTCTCGTTTTAGTCAGCCCATTTGCTCCTAGGCCCCATCCCCGCCCTGTCGCGGGGGTCGGGGGGCCGTGGTTTCAATTGACTGGTGCATAACTCGGACAAATGAGAAAGCAAACTTGCCATATGTGATCAAAAAGTGTGTGTTTAGTAATCCGTCGTCATCGATGTTACCGCCACACACGAGCCGATTTTTTTGGCGCGAAGCACCCGATTTTTTTGACGCCTACAAAAATATTGGACCGTGTGTGGTAGTTCCCGACCAGTTTCTGACAAGATTTTTTGTCGGGAACAGAGATTGTGCATGATTGATCTGAATCGATCGATCGATAAACAATCGGTACGTGTGTGGCGGATGTAGATAAATTGTCGGGTACAGACCTTGGTTCGACCAATCACGGAGCTGAATACGTCACGTGGGAAGATTCAAGATGGCGACCACAGTCGCAGATTAGGAAGTTGCAGTTTCAGAAGATATCAATAATGGTGCTACATGGACTTTAGAAAAAGATCTTCTTGTCGAAGCGTGGCCAGCGACGCCATGTCTCTACGATATTACCCAAACGACTACAGCAATAAAAACAAGAAAGGAAAGGCAGTGGCTGAAATTACGAATCATTATAGTTTTTTCTACTTCAAAAGTTGACAAGGAGAACGACAGTGAAGGTAGTCTGGGTACGAAATCGCGCTCCGCTGCCATGCCAGCCATGACAAAAACTTGGTACGTGTGTGGCAGCTCTTATTTCCAATTAAATTATCGGCGTCGAAAAATCGGGAGCTTCGCAACTATTTGATATTAAAAACTAAGGTAAGGTGTAGGAACTCATTATTCCCTATAGGCTGTTTCCTACGCCTTCCACATTTGTAAGAACCTTATTAATAGAAAATGCTTTTGTAATCTAAATAGGTAAATAAAAAAACTGTTAAACCATTAACTGTTAAAAATCTGGCTCGTGTGTAACGGCCTTTAAACTCTCTAATGTCTAAAACAAAACAAAGCTGGCGGTAAGAACAACATATTACTTTATTAGCCAAGTGTTAAGGATGGTATTACCCACAACCTCCTTAGCTGACCATTCACCAGGAAAAAAACCTTACATATCTTTGAACAGTGCAGTACACACTGGTATTAAAGTAAAAATAAACCTCCGCAAATAAACAAATACATATTGACGGCGTGAAGGGCAATCTCAGTTGACCAGTGATGCTTTCTCGTTACTTAAGTCTTGCATCAAAATTTTGTAAGATTTTATTTCCACAATCTGCAGAATAAAAATGCCAACGCTGCACGAAGTATAAGGCTCAGTGTAAACGCAACACTTATGGGATGCGATTCGAGAAAGATTAAAATCACGAATACTGCGCATGCGTGCTTAAAGTCGCACAAAGCAGCCTTGCAACGTTTTGACCAGCGCAGTGCCAGCAACTCCGGTAGGTCAAGGAAGAACTTTGGTAAAGCTGGGGGCGGAGCCAATCACATGAACCCAAACATTGACATCATCGAGTTCGCGTACGCCATTGGTTTTACATCAGGGTGAGGCTGTGTAAACAAAGGGGAACTGTATCATAAGAAGAATATAGGAGAGTTTCTGCTGACGTCCTGACGTCATTGTTTACATTCTGCTTCATTAGGAAACAATATAAGCTGGAGAAAGAACAGAGATAAACAACAACTGACTTTAAAACCGAAATTAATTAGTGACCGAACTTTCGGTTCTATAAGTGTAGTTTTCATCTCAGAAAAATGAAAAACAGCTGGAGGTAAGAACGATAATGAGCCATACGTTCTTTGTAACATTTCCAGTTTTTAAAACCTCATGATGGAAAGATTACTCCGCATATCAATCTCGTATTTTCAGAGAAAGTTTGTTTTGCAGAAACATTTCCTAATTCAGAAGCTTTGTTTCAGCAGCTTAATTGGAAAGAAGATTGCGTGTGCTAGTAAGGCGAAAAACGTACACAAGAACTCGCCAATAATGACCCTATAAGAGAGTGGAGAAGGGTTGATGTGAAGGTGTATAAAGTCGTGGAAGAAAAAATTAGGAAGTGCTAGTGTACTTCGGGGGAGGGGGGGGGGAAATGGAGGGGAGAAAGAGATTCGCCGTT
>JAOBRD020218249.1:0-25891 GCA_027575215.2 Hydrozoanthus sils | reverse complement strand
GAATAAAAAGAGTCGGAGTAACGTTCTAATTCCGTCTTAAGCCTTACTATAACGTGGTAATATTACACGTTTATGAACAAGCTAATCCTTTTTCGGGCTTGCTTTGTGGTACATTAGGTACCCAACGTGATGGAAAACTCATCTATCGCTTGCTTCTTTCGCTGCAAAAGTTTGTTGTTATAAATTAATGTTTTTTAATTGAAGGCGAGTCTGATTGTATTTAGGGTTGTTTATTGCATAAAGTAACTATCTTACGACGTGTTCATGAACAAGCTAATCCTTTTTCGTTTATGAACAAGCTAATCCTTTTTCGGGCTTGCTTTGTGGTACATTAGGTACCCAACGTGATGGAAAACTCATCTATCGCTTGCTTCTTTCGCTGCAAAAGTTTGTTGTTATAAATTAATGTTTTTTAATTGAAGGCGAGTCTGATTGTATTTAGGGTTGTTTATTGCATAAAGTAACTATCTTACGACGTGTTCATGTGTGCTTAATGTTATATATCGAATTAGTTCTTTGTTGCATTTGACGTATGATCTTTCAGCCGGTCTTGGAAGTAGGGAGAAAAAAGAATCTCAGGAGAGGTTGTTTAATGAGCCTAGAAAGTAAATCAGTAGTAGTTGCAACAAATCATAGCAAAATCATTTTGCAAATTGTTCGTTTTCTATATTGTCTAACAAGAAAAAGAGCAAATGCCATCCTTCAACTCTTAAAATTCGAGGAACTCAATGTCATTTTTCAACAAGCTGTGCTTTTTATGTAAGCAGGATTCAAAGTCATCCTTCAACCAACCTTGTTTTTTAAACAAGACGAATCCAATGTCATTCTTTGACAACCCGTGCTTTTTAAACTAGAAGAATCCACAGTCATCCTTTGACCCTCGTGCTTTTTAAATTAGAAGAATCCAATGTCATTCTTCTACCACCCGTGCTTTTTATACTAGAAGAATCCAATGTCATTCTTAGACCAGCCATGCTTTTTAAATTAGAAGAATCCAGTGTCATCCTTAGACTCCCCGTGCTCTTTAAAATAGAGCATTCCTATGTCATTCTTATACCAACCGTACTTTTAAATATAAAATAGTCCAATGTCATTCTTCGACCAACCGTGCTTTTTAAATTAGAATCCTACGTCATTCTTAGACCACCCGTACTTTTTAATTTAGAAGAAACGAATGTCATCCTTCGACCAACCGTGCTTTTTAAATTAGAATCCAATGTCATTCTTCTACCACCCGTGCATTTTATACTAGAAGAATCCGATGTCATTCTTAGACCAACCATGCTTTTTAAATTAGAAGAATCCAGAATCATCCCTAGAACCCCCCGTGCTCTTTAAAATAGAACAATCCTATGTCATTCTTAGACCAGCCGTACCTTTAAATTTAAAAGAATCCTATCTCATTCTTAGACCACCCGTACTTTTTAATCTAGAAGAAACGAATGTCATCCTTCGACCACCCGTGCTCTTTAAATTAGAAGAATCAAACGCCATCCTTCAAACCACACCACCCGTGCTTTTTAATTTAGAAGAGTCTAATGTCATCCTTCGACCACCTGAGCATTTTTGGATTAGAAGAATCCATGTTATCCTTCAACAAACCATGCCCTTAAAGTTCGAAGAATCAAAGATAGTCCAAGCTCGTGTTGTGTGATTTACTATAGAATATATGCGACTATATTAAATGTATATTCCTTACCTTGTATGATAATAAAATGTCTTAAAACTTGCTTGGTGTGTTTTGCTATAATTTCTAACCATCTGGTTGAGTTTCAGCAAGTTTCGTTTGGTTTAAGATAGTGGGGGAAAGCTATCTTAAACCAAACGATACTCGCTGAACTCAGCCAGATAGTTAGAAGTTATAGCAAAAATACACCATGCATGTTTTAAGACATTTTGCTATCATTCAAGGTAAATATAAGAAAGAGATATTTATCATAGTCACAAATAATATTTTACAAAAAAACACACAAGTTGAAATTGGGTTACCAGTGGAAGAATCCAGTGTTGTCCTTCGACCATCCATGCTCTTAAAATTGAAAAATCCGATGTTTTCCTTCGACCACCCATGCAATGTTGCAGAAGTCATTATTTTTTGATTTTTTGAAACTGTCCAATTAAGGACAAATTTGTGTTGTTCAAGAAAGAAGTTTCCTTTATTAACCAAAAGGACGCCCTTAAGAGTATTAAACACTACTAATGCAATGTACTTAATTCAACAAAATAGTCAGCTCACACTTTAGTTATGAGTCAGAAGATTTTAATCCTTAATCCGATGGAAGACAAACAAACCTTACTAGTTCGTAATTTCGAAAATGACCCCTTAATCTATTCCGTAAACAACTTGGCTCGTTTGGACACTGATTGAATGTTTAAAATATCAGCTTTAGTTGTCAACCTGCAACCTTTGACTAGTAACATGCAGAACGACTAGTGGACCTACATGGATTGAACTGGAAGTGGAAGAAAACCCCCGAACGAATTCGAGCAGGTGACCAGTACAAAATTGGCCGTTATAAAGTCGTTGCATTTAGTAAAGGTAGTCTCAAAAATGATAAGAGCAATTTCGAAATGTAAAAATATTTTGATAAAACTCAAGTTTCCGGTAACAAACTACCAAGAGGAACGTTTTTACCGAGTATCCGACTAACGTCACCACTAGTGATAACTGGGAATTTCAATATGGACTATAAACTGAGTTCTGTTATGACGTAAGTAGGTTTTGCAGTCAATCGCTTCACAAAATTGTTAACAGCTTAACCGAACGCTTGCTGACATTCGGTAAAAATAGCGGTTAAATTTTTTGATAGAACGCAATTGTACTGGTGTACAAAAAAAATCACAATTGCAGCGAGTAACGATTTATTCTTTTGAACATTATGAGACAAAAAGTAACAATACAAAGTTGTTGAACGCTTCAAATGATTAATATAGGTTTTTGCAACTTGGCATTGTATGTATAGAATGAAGGAAACTGCTTCTCAAGTTTGAGTAATCAGAAAAAATTCCGAGTCACTCACAGGAATCGAACCCGCAATCCTCTGACTACCGCTCAGAAGCTCTACCCACCGAGCTACAGAGACTCACATGGGGAACCGAGTCACAGGATAAGTTCTCGTCTATTCCCGCTGGACACACTTCTTGCATCTGCTAGCTCGATATGCCCAATAGCCTATGCTATATGATATTTAATTAAATTCTTTTGGGAACTGATTACAGGGGAAAAGGCCTCCATGAGAAAGGCAGCTTGCTAGAGGGGGGATTGCTTCTAGATTGAAGTTACTCTGTAAAAGGAAAGGATATCGCGGGAAAGGGGGAAGCAAAGTAAAGGTTGAGAGGGAGAAAAGATGGCAAATCGAGCCCTGGGAGATGCAAAGTGAAGGGGGAAATAATAGGCGGGAAATTGAGAGGGAGAAAAGATGGCAAATCGAGCCCTGGGAGATGCAAAGTGAAGGCGGAAAGAAAGAGACGAGAAGTTGAGAGAGAAAAAAAAAATGGCAAATCGAGGGGAGATGCAAAGTGAAGGGGGAAAGAAGAGACGGGAAGTTTCGAAGCAGAGATGGCAAATTGAGGAGAGATGCAAAGTGAAGGAGGAAAGAGACGCGAAGTGGTGACGCAGAAAAGGTGGCAAACCGAGGGGAGATGCAAAGTGAAAAAGGATGAAGAGATAGCAAGGGAAAGGGTACAAGATGGCACATGAAGGGCATGCTAAAACATGAGGGATAAAACCTATGACAAGTTGAGATGGAGAGAGAAGATGGTAGGTTAAGGATAAAGGGAAAGGCCGATGGGGTAGTCAGAGGGCGACGTTCCTGAAGGGTTTAGCGATGAAACTTATATTTTATCGCCCTGACTAGATGACTGACCAAACAAGCCAGCTCTGTGTCACCTCGACCCATACTTGAATCAAACAACAATAAAATGACGACACCAAATAAAGTTAAAATATATATTTTTTAGGTTTTGGGTCAGATATTCTTTATGGTTTTGAATAGTTTTGTCTGGAGCTTTTTGGCATTAACCCTACGTAATCCTAACTCGCACAACTTCATCCTCTAATATTATTGCAGTCCATAGTGTGCTACATTGCTGTTAAAAAGCTCACTGTCACATTAGCCTTTCATTAACATAGTCTTCCAGTTTTTGACCTTCAACAATTTACCGTTTTTCCTAGTGTCTCTCTTCCTCAATAGCAAGGGCAAAAGTTGGGTGCAGCTATGCGTAAATGAAAACAAAGTTCTTTTTCGACCATTGTTTTTAAAATCTGAATTAAGCTGAAGTATGTCTTAAATAGAAAAGTTAAGAGAATGAAATGTTCCAAATATAGTGATAAATAAAAGCTCTTGAAGTGCAAAGGACTCTGGAAAACTCCATTCATTCCATAGTTTTTTCTTCCCTCCTCCCTTACGATGTGGAAATCCCAGAATCCTTTTCATTTAAGGCTTTTAGTTCCGGCAAATTTTTTTTAAACTAAAAAAATCACAAAACGAAACTAGAAAGACTAAGGTTGACCGAGTGATTCTTGCAAGCAAAAGTAAGTCTCACAAACTTTTTTTTTCGTTTGTTTTTGAAGGCAGTTTTAGACTTCCTTGTTATTTAAACCTGTGACATACATTGACGACTTTGGTTTGATATTGCGATTTATTAACCTTTTTTGATGTTGGAATCATCTTTAAAGCGGTTTGGAAGGGCTGTAGTTAATAAGCCTTAGATTCAGAAACATTTCTATTGCGCATTTAACATTGCAAATTGTTCAAATTAGTAAACTTATTAAAACTGTCCAGTAGGGAGTGAAGAGGAGGTAGAGGGCACACATTTAACGAGGCGCCATAACCAAAAATAGTTTTGATTTTGTTTCTTTTCTCAGATGGAGATTTCATTTCCTTTTTTCCAATTCATTGCGACAATGTCGTTAGACTAACATTTAATGGAAAACTTCAAGCCTGTTTCTTTTGAAAAAAACTCAATGTCCGAAGGGAGTCTCTCTCGAAAAAAATCCCCATCCCTTCCCCCAAAGATAACAAAGAAAGGTGTGTGATGATGATGATGGGTTCGATGTATCTAGGTTTGTGCGAATGGTGATAACAGACTTCCTTAAAATGACAACCAAAATTTGTTCGATATTAACTCAAACATCTTCCACGAATCTTCACTACTTGTCTCTTCCCTTCTCGTCATGGGATAACAAAGCTTTGCTTTAGTGTTCGCCCTATTTCTCTGCGTGTTTAAGTAAACTGCGATTCTTTTGCGGTAGTGCAATCCGCCATTTATTCGTACAAAGGCAAACTTGCAAAGGAGCGCAATCAGGTCGGCACCAAAACAGATGGAGCATGAAACTGAGATATTCTAAAGGCCACACCCTAAACCTTACGGCATCTGTAGCACTATTTACCGTAAAATTTCTTGTTTAGTAAAAATATAAGCAAGTTCACGTTTATCTTTGCCCGTCCGAACATCTTCATAACCGCAACTCCTTCATACTGCAGCTGTAGCAAGTCCTGTGATAGGAAGAAATACAAGCTGTTTATTAACTAAGAGCACGGGTCCGTTAGGTGTTGCAACTCGGAGGTTAATGGGTTATTTATTAGGAAAATAACTTATCCGATGTCCATACCACAAATTAAAGTCACAGAACAAATCAAAATTACAGCATTTGTAAAATTCAACTTTTAAAAGAAAATAAAAAATACCAGTTTATTTATTTATATATACATATGTATACACGAATAAATAGACAAAAAATATATATTTAGAATATATAGTCAAACAGCTTCCAACTACGTGGGTACATTTCCATAGACATACTGGTCAATTATTTACAGTATTAACAACTCACAGTTCGTTCCAGTGGGAAGCCTATTTTTTTACTGACCAGTTCTTATCGAACGTTTAGGAATAAGGAGTGCTTCTCTGAAAACGTTCGCTGTTGCGTGGGTGAATTTTTAAATTTGTACAGACAAACTGTATATGTTGCTGAAAAAGAAACACAATCAGTTACTGTTCATCAGCAGGATACCCAAACTGTGTGCAATTCCACAATTGGTTTCGGCTCCATTAAACCCTGTACTAATTGTAGAACAATTTAGGTGGAGCCACCCACTAAGTGTGCACATTAACTGAGCAACCGTTAATAAAAGTAAGGAAAATAATTAAACCGTTAATAACTGAATGTCGTACGTAGACACAGAATTCACTTGACAGACTATCATTTGAATTTCAGGGACTTTGTAGTAGCTCAAGTAAGTCAAATTGTTTTTTTGCTGAACTTCACTTTCTTCCCTCAGTGTCTGGGCCAAGTTGTTCAAAGACCAATTAGCCTTAGCCAAGGGTTCAATTTTTCACCTGCATTCTTGTTTCCAGTCTTAAAGAGACGGGTTTGAGCTGTAACTTTTGAATAGATAATTTTTTTCGTGGAAACTCTAAACATTTTTTTTCTTCTTTGAAGTACCGTAAACCTTTCCTTAAAAAATAAGTTATTGCTTTAGTTTTGGCTTGACCCAGGGTGAAAACAAGCCAGTTTTTTGAACGACTCAGCACAGGTTAACAAACATAGTTTGGTATTAGAAACGTTTTAACAGTCAGGTGCAGAATAACTAGAAAAACTGAAACCTGGAATTTCTAAGGATGACAAATTTTCGATATGTTTCCAGAAACGTCTCCACTTCTTAAGGTTCGGAATCTCTCCCAAGATTCTTACGGACCGTGGTGACATTGAGCCAGCGTTGCCGAGGCTTTCTTGTTTTGGAAAGAAACACCAATTGCCCACTACAAAAACGAGTAGCGGCCTGGGTATTAAAATGGACGCGTGAGACTGGGCAAGTTTTTGGGTAGACAGAATTCGTGAAAATGGCGTGTATAACACTGACGATATTTAAATTACATTCCCTTAGCTTCACTACCTCATGATCAGGATGAAGAAATTTCAAAATGTTGGGAAACGAGATCCTTGCGTTCAAATCACTTACAAACGAAAACACTGTTAACGGTTATAAGATCCCAAACCACACTTAAAAATGGTCATGTGCGTACATTTCAGAGCGGCTCGTTTCGCAGACTAAAAGTCAAAGAAATATCGAAGTAAAGAAAAGAGAAACTAAATTATAAACTTGCAAAGCAATCAAATGAAGTTGCCTAGATGGTAACCCCAAATCGTCGAGATAGAGTCGAGTTCAACTTCGACTTAGAGTCCATGTTTGACTTTCGCTTGGAACCCAAGTTTGACTTCGACTTGGAGTCCGAGTTTCACTTCAAGTCCGATTTAGATTAAATTGAGCCCGAATTCAAGTTAAAATTCGAGATATTTTGAAAACATTGTACAAAACGCGATTTCCACATTCAAATCACTTACATTAGACGACCCCAACTAAGTGATCGCCATGAACGTACGTACGGGACTCGTAAGTGATCAAATCAACTCGCCATTTTGGATTTTACAGAAGGAATTTCTAAGGCCGAACGAGTAAGTGTTTTTACATTTATATGAGTATTTTAATAAAATATTGCTTTTTTGGATTTTGTCGAAATCAATAGTCAAGTTGTGGATGTTAGAAGATCAGTTCAGTTGCGTTAATGGCGAAACGAGAAAACCTTGCGTGTCACCAGCTGAAGTGAAACCTGAACGCTGAACGGCTTTGAGAAACGTACTTGCGTGTCTCACTAACTGAAGTGGTATCATATGAATCAACGCGATACTTTCGAGTTAGAATTCAAAGTGATTTGCTATTTGGATACTCACAATGATGTATCCGAAAATGAAGTACGAACTAACTATTTGAGTTGCACGTACTGCTACCCGAGAAGGCTTTCTTTCGGACTTCTGTAGTAATGAAGACCAGAACTATTTTCTGAACTTGTTGAGGCACCCAGGAACGAAGCAATTTACAGGTTTTGGCGTTCTAAACACAGATATACGCGAACCGTTTCTCCAAATATCCAAAAGGTTCCCTCTGTTCACGTTTGACTCTAAAATCTGTCTACCAAAACCACTTGTCCAGTCTCACGCGTCCATTTTAGTACCCAGGCTACTACTTGTTTTTGTAGTGGACAATTAACAGTTTCTCTGTCTCCTTTACCACTTCATTCAATACTTTGATCTGTCAATAAACCTCGATGAACAAGATGGCGGGTACATTTTATTTTAACTAAATTTTCGGGAAAAAAATAGCCGCCATCTTCCCTGTAAGGTAAGATAAATAGCCAACAACCGCGAGCAGTTTCAAATCTTACCTGAAATTCAAGTTCTACTTTCTCCATGGCAACGCCCATAAACTTGGCTGATACCTCGAACATACCAATTTCATCAGCAGACTTAATTTCAAACAGCACATTCTTAAACCTAAGGAAAATAATTCAATAATAAACTACTGGCTCTCTTTTAAAAGACAGAAAAGTGCATTGTCCACGAATCAACACAGCCTAGTCGTTACTGACACTACAAAGAAACATTTGTGACGAGATAGCAAAACTCTTAGACGTTGTGTTAAATTTTGCTGTTAGAATCTGAGGATCCAACGGCAAAGCCTGGTGTACAAGACAAGTGTCAAACATCCCAGTACCTTCATCTTTTAGAATAAACCTTTCTTCATTAAACATAAAGCTCCATTTGGCTTCAATGTCCCAACAAACAGAATTGAGAAAATACCTTTTGATACAGGAGGGCAAGGATATAGGTGTATTCGACGAACATTAAGAAAATACGAAATTAACCCAACCTGTACAACTGAAAATATATATATGTTATTTGCCGGTCGGGAGGTCCGTTTTGAAAAAGCTATACCAAAGGTCCTATGTCAGGGCAGAGGACGAGGTCAGTACATACACCGAGGGCACAGTTTTCTAGACACGTATCTCTCAGCCGCTTAATAAGTATCTTTTAATTTTTCCGGTCTCTTTGTGTCATTTTTTTTGAAAAAGACTTATATTCAGATCGACCACGGGCAAGATCGTAAAATTCCGCTCGTTCACAGAACCAACCAGATTGCCCGCTAGCGCGCCCATTAAACAAAAAGGAAACGAGATATAAGCAAAAGTCAACTTATCCAACACGTACTGCGGTGGTGGTAGTCCTTCGATCTCCAGCACAACACCCTTTTCAAGGAGTTTTTGTGCACTGTATTTAACTACTCCTTTGAATACTTCCTCTTCTTTTTGACCTTTGGTTTTCGCTGGCTTTCTGTGTTTGGGTAAGAGGGAAAATATCTGTGTTTACGTAAATTCTAATAATATAAAGTTTATAAACGAGAATCAGAGATTTTCGATATGGAGAGACTTTGATCGTGTTACAGAAGTGGTTAACTTCAGGTCGGCATGTTAAGTGCTTTACAGGCGGACGATTGTTGAAAGACCAGAACATGGAGACTTTTGCTTTTTTAAACAAATGTCCCATTTATTTATAACGCCATTACCCGTGAAGACCCTTTCCTGTTAAGTCATAGTTTATCATTAACGTCCTGCATACTGTGGACGTACTCCGAAAATACCGCGATTTTAAGGTAGGTATTGATAGTAAAGGAATCTCTAGGTTAGAGGACAAGTTTGAGGACGAATTCTTGAGCGTGCAAAGTAATAGATCCTCGATGTTGTCTCCTTTCTTTGTCAATTTCCTACAAGACAGTTTCTACCTCTACACAATGAGCTAGCGAAGATGAAAGTATGTTCCATCTTAAAGGATTATCAAAACTACAAATACTTGGCATAATATAGGCAACACTTCTTTAAAAAACTAAAGAATCTAGCATTAAATAAAGCAAAGAACAGTTGAAATAAAATTTTAATAAACCCAAAAATTAATTCTTTTCTCGAAATAAAAGAATGAATCGCAATGATTTATCGGACGTGTCGAAGAACAGATGCGAGATGTTCGGTCAGCGGACACAAACAACTTCAAGGAACCCAACAACTGACTCAGCTCTGTATGTGAGTTTCTGTAGCTCAATCGAGAAGGCTTTAGAGAGTGGATTACTATTGGGATTTTCAACAGTACTTACTTTCCTTTCCCTTTCTTGGCCAAGTTATCGAGGCAAACTGCTATGTACTTGTTATAATAACCAATTTGCTCCTCAAAAAACTGGGACTTGGTCTGCAGGCTTTCAAGTGTCTGTCCCAGCTTCCGTCTTTCCTGTCGCCTTCTCTGCCTGTAACGGCGTTGATTGCGAATATCCTAAAGGAGACATAAACCGGAAGTGTAAGCGTCACACTGAAAAGCAAAATTACAAAGCACAATTAAAAGTAGTAAAATACATCTTTAGTCTGTTTACCTTGGCTATGGCGTTGATTATGTCTTGATAATTGTTCTTGATAGTCACGAGCCCCTGACTCTCCAATATTCGCAGATTTCTGATCACTTTGCGCTTGACTCCTTCCAGAGGAAGTCTGGTGGAACAACAGAGGAGTTTTGTTTAAGCTGCACTCAGTAAATGAGCACGTTTAAATTCACATGGACGATAAATGCAGTTGAGTGGGAGATTCATCAACATTATTGAAATCATTCTTGATGAGTGTCGAAACTTGAATGACTGAAATTAAGTCAAACTCAGGATTGTGTTCCCCCTCGCAATGATTAACTATCTGCTATCCTCTACCCTTTGCATGGCCAACAACCAAACCTTCCCCTGGGTGATCTAGCTAGTTAACCTCCTACAAAAAACTTCTTTCAAGCCTATAAAGACCTGAACAACCAACTGCCTCTTACCGAGGCTTGCCTCATACAAGCAAAAACACGTTCACAGTTTAACAACCACCGCCTGGTTAGTCCAGTTGGTAAGGCACCAGTCTGTTGTTCGGAAGGCCCGAGTTTGATTCCCGGTGCCGGACCTCCACTCAGGGTATCAAAATAACTGAGAAGGTGCTGCCTTTGCCCTAACATCTGCAAATGGTTAGACCTTCGCGTCTTCTCGGACGTTAAACCGTAGGTCCCAGGTGGCAGACCTCGAAAGGGACCTCGAGTCCTATTGTCTGTTCACCCGTGACTCCTTGAGTAAAAAATGTTGTAAAACCAAAACCAAAACCATAGCAGAAGACAAGATTTGTAATGTCACTCGAACACAAGATTTTCTGAACGGCTGCTTCAGTATTTTGGTCACGTTCCTCTTATAAGGGGCTATAACAGTTTCAAAATAGTAAATATCCATCATATTTTTGAGTATACAAACTTCACCATTTGCGTAACGATTCTAGTTAAACATGATTGGCCGAAAAGCCTGCAACCTACTGGTTTCTCCAAGTAATTTTTTTAACCGAATGTTACCCTTTAACAAAATTAGAGTTAACATTGCATGAGTTCAAAATTTGTATGATTGTTTTCCAATTATTTTTCAATTATTTATTTTTGAAGAGTTTTGCACGCCACATAAAATAACCTGAAACTTATGCGTTGTCTCCATGCTATCATTTTAATTCAAAATTTACTTACTTGTTGTCTCCGTACACGGAGGCCGATCTCCTCATGTTTTGTTCCTTGTCCTTCTTCTCTTCTTGTTTTAGTCTCAACTGCACGAACTCCATATGCTTATCTTCCTACAAAGAGTATTCGGGTTTTCTCTACTGAATTCAATGAATTGGGTGGAACAACAAGTAGTTGCAAAGATATACACTAACGCTTAGCTGAATCTACTGCAATGATGATTGGGTACCGGGTAACAATGGTGATGGCCGTGAGGCAATGGCAATGATGATGGGGGTGGTGTAGGTAATTATGGCAATGAGGATCAAGATTTCCATGTTATGATTATGATAAAGAAGATGATGCATAGAAGACGAATACTGAGATTTTATGGTCATTAGGAAGGTGATAGTGGCGATGATGATGTATAGAAGATGAAGACTGAGGTGTTAGGTGATAGTAGCGATGACGGGACCGAGATGTTACGGTCATTATGAAGGTAGTAGTGGTGACTATGGGGACAAAGATTATCACTGTTATGGTCATGATGAACGTATGGGAAAAAAGAACAAGACTGTTATGGTGGTCATAGAGGCGATGATGATGATGATGATGATGATGATGATGATGATGATGATGATGATGATGATGATGATGATGATGATGAAGATCGTGATGTTGTGGTCATTGTGAATGTGGCACTGGTGATGTTGAGATGACGAAGAAGTATAATAAAGATAAGGTCAGACAAACCAGTTCAAAACATTACTTGTTAGTGTAGCTATTTACCTGTTCTTCTGTAGCTGGTGATTCAAGAATTTCTGTCAGGGTTTCACCTTGTTGTACCTTTAGCACGTCTACAATCATCCTCTTAGTTCTACGAAAAAAGCATTACAAAAGTTCAGAGACAGACGTTGTTGCAAAGTCCACTTTAAGAAATAAAACAATTCTGAAAGTTTGAGTTTCATCGTAGAACCGTTAATGACTGGTGTACGATAATAAATTTACATGTGCATAAAAAAGAATCTTAATCTAACACAGTTTACACTATCAGCTACTAACAAGAGAGCTCCAAAGCTGTTCATCCCCTTTCGTTTGCTGTGAAAATAATTGGTTTATAAATTTAATTGTCACGTCTGGGATAATTTGCAAAGGTTAAACAAACCTTCATTGTTTCACTTTACAACGAGAACACATTTAATTCGAATAAGAAAGTAACCTGGATGGAATGGGGTGGGGTGGGATAAAATTTAAAATTCCGTCACAAGGAATGCTATCATATCAATCATTATCTCAATAATGGTTTGAATGGAATCAAAAATGAGAACTGAATTCTTCCCAACAAAAAGTTCTTGCTTATCAGAATCATTACTAGGGAGCTTGATGACGGCTAACTAAAAACACTCTTCTTGCTCGCCCTTTTCGATCACGTTTGGCCAGTTTGCTTTCTGTTTTGTCCAATTTACGCTTTGCGAATAAAAAAAAGTAGAAAATGTTTTTGTTAAAGGTAAGTGAAGATTGACAAAATTTTTCGCAAGACAGTCTCGCAGTTGTATAAACTTCAAAACTGAGCTTATAATGTTGTAATTTTCAAGACGACGGTGTGCAGATGATAAGCAAGGTGTAGCTAGTGAATTCACTGTTGTTTTTTGCCCTCGTCGTCAGCATTGCCTTCCTCGTACCTTAAGGTCCTTAACTATGTAAGATGGGTGGAGCAGGAAAATAAAATAAACTTGCCTCACAAAGAGTGCTTTCATGTCAGAGTCATCATCTTCAGGTAGTTCAAACTTGTTGATCAGTGTGAGAGATATCTCAGTTTTGGCGGACTGTGCAAGGGCTTGTCCATGGTCCAGGTCCTCTGCTGAGCCTGGGGACATTCCTGCAGCGGGAGACAACAAACACGACAACTTTGGGGATTTGTTTCCAATAGCATCAATAAAAGGAGAGGCCAGAGGATAGTTTCAAAGACAAAAGGAATATTCAGGTATGTTGACTTTTTTTCCCTGGATAAAAAGAAGACTCGAAAAAAAATAATCAAATAAAAAGATAAACACGCGCAAACTAGACAACCCGTCTCCGAATCACATTAGCTGTGCAACTGCACATTAGCATTAAATTTGGTTAGGGGTTCCGGGGAAACATTCATTTACAAAGTAACTCAATAGTACAAAGCTTTTAAGCAGCTGCAGGAATCATAACAAAGCCAGTAAATTCAAAAAGTACTATAAAAATATTTGAAAGAACATGTAAAGTTGTTCCGTTAAAAGCTTCAAAGCTCTGATAAAGATAGACCTGGAATTTAGTAAAAGCACCTATCACGAGCAGTTTCCTCCGGTAAGTTTACACTATGATGCCTGATATCTGAGTCATATATGAAGTTCCAAACTCATCACAATACTGCAAAACGCACAATTATAGTACTACCAGATTAGATAGATAGGATACAATAAAAACAACAATGATATATTAATTACATATTAATGATAAAATATTAATAATAAAAAACCCGTACCAAGAAGACTCTCAGGTGATGGTGCATCTCCAAGATCATCGAGTATTTCGTGCAGGGGATCATTTGGGTCAGGGCCAGCAATCTCTTCGCGGTGCTTCAACAAAAGGGCGTGTGTATCACACACCTCCTGCACAGTGATGTAGATTACAGGTTTGGTGAGCATCACCACGTCTGTGTACTCATCGATGTTGAATCTGCTCTCTGGGTCTTCCACTGTAGATACCTCCAAGAAGAAAGCTCTGTGGAAATCAATAAAATCGATACGTATGTTTAAAGAAAACTGGTGATACCAGAGTTGTGGAGCACAGCAGCAGCTGTGGCACATTCAAGGCTCGATATCAGCCTATGCAGACTGGCCCTGGACGCGTCAACGTTTTAATATCAAAGGCGAAGTACAAAATCGCCGTGGGCAAAGTAATTCTACTTTCCTTCCTAGAGTAGGACGGTGAACAACTTCTCAAACATTTGGAAATATCAATTTTATAGCTTTAGATTCTTACATAGCTCTTATAAAACTTCTTGGGCCACTTATCAGAAAAATCTAACTCAACGCGAGTTAACAACAAATGTTTGTCGTTAAATCAAGTGTTTTCCAGGGCCTTGACTAAACAACGTCTAAGTTATAAATCATTATAAAATAACCCCAGTGAATCTCGCGCGCTGATTGGTTGAGAGCGCAAAATCTGTGCTCTGTATAAAGAGAGCACACGGAACGTTTTAGTCTCGCACTGAATCATAATCTGCCGCCACATTTATTGCTTGCAAATAACCAGTTTTTTTCTATCGAAGAAAACAAGTTAGCCAGTGACAACATACAAAATTTAAATTCGAATCTGATAACAAATAAAAATGAGCCTATTTAGGTATTAAACTGGGAAACCAAAAACAAAAAGATACGGCTTGCTGCAGTCAACAAGTCAGAATCCCTGACAAAAAACACGAAGTGCTCGACGAAAAAAAAACTTTCAAAAACGCTTTCTTTTGTTAAAAGTAATAAAAATCTCCCAATTATCACGTTCTAACACTATTTAGACCCATCAAAGGCAAAGAATGTTTGAAGAGTAGCATTTATTAGTCGAAAAACAGCTCTCGTACGCAAAGGGCGAAAACAATGTAATTTAATTCAAGCTAGGTACCGAACTAAATCTTAAATTTGTTAAGCTTTCTTTCGACTTCTGTCTACTTTTTATGAAAGGAGAAAAGTACAAGGAATTAAAAAGAATCTCTCAATTTATGACAAAAGGACTGTTAAAACTATTTTGTTGAAAGTAATAAATATCTCCCAATTATCACGTTCTAACACTATTTAGACCCATCAAAGGCAAAGAAAGTCTGAAGAGTAGCATTTATTAGTCGAAAAACAGCTCTCGTACGCAAAGGGCGAAAACAATGTAATTGAATTCTAGCTAGGTACCGAACTAAATCTTAAATTTGCTAAGCTTTCTTTCGACTCCTGTCTACTTTTTATGAGAGTGGAGAAAAGAACGAGGAATTAAAAAGAATCTCTCGATTTATGACAAAAGGACTGTTAAAACACATCTATCATCAAGTCGGCTAAGTGTGCACAGGCTTGATCGCAGTGGCTCTTTGTACTGTCAGTCTCTGCAACCAGATTCGTTCATCAGATTCAAGCAGCCGTGATACTGTCCCAATCCAGATCCAAGGCACAAGAAGTTCTGTTGTAACAGATAGCGTAATGCTCGACGGCATGTTCTTGGGATGTACTATCCGAACACACGAGGTCACTTCAAAGTTGTCTCAAGACAATTTCACTAGTTATTTTTTCTGGTCTCTACTTGAAAGCTTGAAAGAAAATATTGCCTAAGCTACTGCAAATAAGATTGTTTTGTAATTTCTTTAGGAACTGAGGTGACTGTTGGCCTTTGGCAAACTTTCCGATTAAGTTGAGTATTTTCCCTCGATTCGTGACAGTTCAGATTCAAACTTCACGCTTTGTGCTCACAATGTTGGCAGATGACGTGTAATGTACGTGTACGGAGGATTTGAATGTTGATATTACGTTGCACGTTCTTCTTTGCTTTTTTTGTATTTGTTTGTTCGTTATTTCATAAATGCAATAAAACACATTGTCCGTGCCGTGTAATTTTTCATTGCACTCGGGGGAAATGTTGGTCGAATAGATAAAAAATTTGAAATGTATCGCCGCGGACGGCTCGTGACATTCAAGTTTTGTATCGATTCTCCCAACATCCCCCCATCCGTGCACGGCGCGGAAAATGCGTTTTATTGCATAATTAATGAATTATCTGCACGTTAGGTTATCTGAATGCGCATGTCATCAGTTGCACATTAACCTTCCTTAGACGAAATCGCGAAGCGAAGACGCAGTCTAAGTCGGTTTTCATAAAGTCCGTTTAAGTACACAAAACTCACAGTTTAAGCCTGGATAAGATGGCTTTAAAATATTAATTTGTTTTGAAATTTGACCATTTGAGTTTTCTTGCAGGAGATACTGATTTTACTTAGAAAGAATCGTCTATTTCTATATTCACACAAAGATTATAATAGCAGCACTCAAATGTTCGACAAGTGTAGACGTTGGGAATTCAAACGTTCAAATGTTGGACAAGAAGGAAAGGTTCGGTTTAAAGGGGAACTCCAGGGAAAAAGTAAACTGCTCTTTTTTTAGTTATCTAAATATTTTTGGTCATGGTTTTGATTATTATTATCCTCAACTTCTAGAACAGCCAAGATTTTTTAGTTTGAATTTGTGAAAAAAAACATATTGAAATTACGCCATCTTGTTAAGATTTGAGCCGCGTTACAAGGGTCAGCAGTCATTTATAACGTAACCGTGTCAAACAAAGTTTGATTCAAACTGATATATATGGCTGGATTTTGTTCCTAATTAAATTATTCGATTCTGAGCTGCACGATGACATACACATACCGAAAACCTGGAATCTATCTTGAGACCTGTCACTCTCTAATATCTTGACGCGATCTGGATTTGACGCGGTGACGTAATTTGAAGTTACGCTGACTACATTCTGAGCCGTCGGTTCATTTACATTTTTACTTAACCTTGAAAGAAAATAACTCCGCTTCAAATTCCAATTTACCAGAAGTATTATAACAAATTAGTTCTTGGAATCTTGAACATTCATTAGAATCAAACTTGCTCACTTCCCTGGAGTTCCCCTTTAAAGATCGTTATCAACTAGGCAGGCACTAACTGATAATCGGAATTCTTGTTTCTTAAAAGACCAAAGCAGACCCTTTATTGCAGTTCTAATCAATTATTTTTTAAGTCTATCTCACAGCAACAAGATCTTATAGTAAAGTATCATTAAAACAACGAACTTACTTAAATTTTTTGTGTGCTTCCGTGATGTACGAGTTGAGCGGGCTGAGATGGGAGTTTTCTCCTCCAAACTACAATAGTAATTTTCAATTAACAACATGGTTAACGGTTGTAAAACGTAAAACAAAAAATAACCTTCAAATATAAATTATTCTATCATTCACACATGTAAAAAAAAAGGAATTAAAAAGTTAAGAGGTAGTCCACGAAACCGTCTGGCGTCATAAAACACGCGCGCAGGCGCACAGACTAGTAAAAACACACTAACAGGAGATTAAAAGGTAAAATATGAAACACTTACCATTTTATTGGACGCTGCATACTGCAGTAACTTTGCAACTGACCCCAAGTTCCGCCGCTGGGGAGATAAAAAACAAGTAGGACTTCAAACTTTAACGCCATTCACCAGGAACAGGAAAAAAATCTTTGGAAACATCAATCGCAAAGAGAGAAACAATAGTGGTGAAAAGTAGCTGATGGTGAGGAATTCTCTGAGTCACTGATAGTTTTTCATAGCGCACTCTATCAGCTGAATGCAACGTTTTATCTATTCCTTTGGGTTTTTGCATGCTTAAGAGAACTAAGTTCCAGTTATTAACTAAATTTAAGATTATAGTCTACATCAACCCGAAACAACTTTCCTTTCAATGTTTCAGTGTAACACACAGGGACCTAAACCAACACCCCGTAGGCGTATTGATTAGCTTTTTTTTTCGTGCTGACATGCTTTTAGTATGTATTACGTGCTGAAACACGGAGATTACAGAACCACCTTTTTTTGTCCCGTTTCAAACTCAGTACCTGGTCAGGCGTTAAAGCTTTTTCTACACTCAGTGCAACAATGTCGAAGGCATCCGGGGCAACAATGGCTGGGTTCATGTACCGGTAGTAAATGAGATTACCAACAACCTGAAGGAACAACAAATGCTAGGTTCATGTACCGGTAATAAATGAGATAATCTACAGCCTGAAGAAATAACAAACGAGTTTCAATGGAGAACACAGTGATGATAGTTTAACTACAGTGAAGATGATGACACTGATAATAAAACAAAATTAGGGAAACATGATGAATATAATGACCGACGACAGTCGCATGGCTATCTTACTCATAAGAACGACGAAGGATAAAGTAAGTTGATGGAGGTGACATTAGGAAAAAAGGAGTTGGGTTGATGGTGTCCACAAACATGATATAAAAAAGCTGCGCTGGTCTTTCATTGATGTTTCGAGGAAGATTGCTTTTTTTTCAATAAAAATGTTTAAAAAGAATAGCAAGACAAATACGATAGAAAAAGAAGTTAATTTTTGTGGTCAAACGAAATCAACAAAGCTTCTTTCGAAGCTGGATGTCCTTCGATTTCGAGGAAATAAATCTCGTACTTTCTGAACACAACAATGTAGTATGAACTACCATGCTTACTTTCAAAATTTCATCTTTAGTGGCTTCCGGGAACTTTTCCATCAGTGTAGTCCGCAGTGTCATAGCAACAAACTTCAAACCATACCTGGTTAGAAAGAAGTTTGACATTAAATTTCTTAACATTAATCCTTTCAAATACGGCCCGTTATCATTGCCTCCTTACGTAGCTAACGAGAGATACCCGTGGGGTACATGTGCGTGCTAGGCTGATGTACCTGTTTCAACATATTTAGCATTTTCCCTGGAGTAGTTGTTACTGAGGTATTGGCACTACACTGAATAGTTGTTTTCCTTTTTCCTTGAAACAGTTTGTTGCAGTCACTGTTCATTATAACGGTGACACATGAGAAAACGTATTATTTAATGTATCAGTCAAAGTGTTTAAACGGTTTGGAAAAAAATTTGAACAGATAGCCAAAGCGCTTTTCTGCTTATTCAAAACTGTTTTCATTGAAGTTTTGAAACAAAGAGCTATACTAGAAATTTGGTAAAGCGGTGAAAACACATGCACAGCAACTAAAGCAACACATGCATGCACAGCAACTAAAGTGGAACGACAACACAAAATCTAGTAAAATGATCAAGTTTCAGAGCACTTTCGATCACAGCTATCTTATAAACATTTATCATGACTTGGACCACTTTTTACAAGCATCATAATGAGCACCGAGGATATTTTGCTTCAAGAATCATAACAGCTGTCTACACAATTCGTCTGTGCACTGAGGACCGTGCACTGACCAAACAAGTTTGTTTGTGCGCGTTTGACCTTCTTGACATGAGGTCAGTCTTAAATTTCACATTGTTTATTTCAAGATTCGAGAGAAATCATACTTTGCTCGCAGGGTAAGGAAATTGTTATGTAAAGGCTGTATAAAGAGTTTGAGTTAAGTTAAGAATTGTATAGTTTTACTTTTTGTTTTAGAATTTCATGCCATCCCGCATCGATAATCAACACTGTCACCTATGACAGATCGATTCATTGGATCGCGATGGAAAAAATGAATTGTGTCCCAAAGCCGTACAGCCAACAATGGGCAATGGATTTGCTCATTTACAAACAAAAATTGAGAAAATGATTGTTTTCGCAAGAACAGGAGAACAGAATTCATATTTTCTTCCAAGTATGCCATGTGGTAAGCTTGCAACTGAAGCCATCCCGCAAGGAATAATAAATTGCGTTCGAACATCCAGTCTAAAATTCTAAAGAAATTACCAAGAGCTTTTTCTGAACCGTTTGATCTGAACAAACTTTGAAAGTTAGGATATAAGATATACCAGCTTATCTAAATAAATTCATACATACACTGGGAAAGAAAAACGAACCACAGCACATAAAACACCCGAACCACAGCACATAAAACACACAACTGAACAGGCAACAGTTGGACCTGAAAAAGTGTCAACTTTTCGTCCTCTGTGATTGGTGATTTTTTTCACCCTCGGCTGATGATTGGTCTGTCAAGGCAATAATCTGCTCGTGACAGCAGTCTTTATTTACAGCGGTAACAGTTACGGTTTTTCGCATTTCGATAGCATAAGTGCGAGCTAGGTAGCCTAGCCCACACAAAAATATAAGCGATTTGGTATAAATGAAAAAAGGGATTTTTTTAAACAAAGGAAATCCGTGAATGTAAAAGCAAAATTGTCCTAAGCAGGTAGAAAAATGTTTGGTGCTGTTGACATTAGTGGTGTTTGAAAGTTTTAAGAATATGAAGTTTCATCTACTATACATTCTTTAAGAGAAATAAGAACATCTCTCAATCTCTAAAACGGATAAACAGAATGCCTCTGCCAATAGTTGTTTTACACGACAAGAAAGGCTTCTTCTTTAATTAGTTAGTGCGTTTTTACATGAATTAAAAAACGGTTCTTAAACGTCCAGTTGATACAGCTAAAAACGGTATTGAGACCCAACGAAGTTAGCAAAGATCTATTGGCCTCGCGTTTTTGTTAGCCTCACATATTGTCTTTTTACCAGCACTCTCACTCTTTACACTGTATCCAAATATTTCATGTTTGTTAAGCAAACTTTAACAAGAAATTTATCCTGCTAGCCATGTAGGAGTTTATATGCAAACTCAAGATGCTCGTGAAAACTGTAAACTCCAAGATTAAATGTAAAAAGCTGATAACTCAACTTACGGTAGTTTGTCAGCAGAGGTTAAAACAGAATTCAGGAATTTGTCAGTTGCAGCAGTCAGGCTCTTCATGGCGAGGTCAATCTTGTTACGAACGGGGGCGTGTTGCAAGGCGTGTTCCGTGTCAACGTCATAAGGCAATTTGCTAAATGAAAAAACAAGGGTTAATTGACAGAAGTAAAAAAAACAAACAAACAAACCACTTTGAAGGTAAACAGGTTAACAAAAAAATCTTCACTAAACATCGCTAATTCAAAAAGTTTGGTAACAGAGGCAAGGACCAAAATTGTAACACACTGAAGGATAAAACTACTAGAAATATTCATTTTGAAAAGGACAATTTGCTATCTCTTGAATCCCACTCTGTAAAACACTAACCTAGTTTCTCCACTCTCTGACTCAAGCTGGTTGATCCACGCTTTGTACAGCTCGATTGGGTTGGTGTTGATTGCAAGATTTTTATCGTTCAGCACTTCAGACACTAATGGCTGCAGCAGCTCCTTTAGCGAGCTCTGACCTCTTGTACCCCTATGTAAACGAAAACACAATGTCAATGTTCTAAGACATGCAAAAAGTGCACGTAGACACAATCACTCCATACGGCTCGCAAAACACTACATTTATTAGTTAGTAAGCCTCCTTTCAGGGGGTGCAAGGAATTAAAAAACCCGCGGTAAGAGAGTCCAAGGACTCCCAAGACACGTGATGAAACCACATTACGTCGACTCTTACCTGTTGAAGTGTACCACCATCTTAATAACAGTCGGATTGCCGGTTATAATATCTTGCATCTGGTCGACCTTAAAACTAACACCACAAAACAAACATGATAAACGGCACATACGAAAAAAACTATTAAGATTTAAATAACAAGGTGTTTTCTGTTCGGAGTGAATTTGGTAAGATACGCATTGGTTATGTACATAAATACTGTTTTGATAGTTTACAGTAAAGTGAAACTTACGCCTAGATAAGAACTATCATACAATCAGTTTCACATATATACGTATACATTCAAAATAGGAAGTCAGTCAAATTAAGAACAGTAACAGGTTTTTTTTTGTTTTTACTGTTTTTCTCTTAAACAAATTTAATAAAACTTGTTTGGAGCATCTATCCTGACCAGTTGATACGTAATTTTCAAATATGCGTCATCTCTGCCAATACCATACAATGGACGAAAAATAGGTACGAGTTACAATATTCACATTTTTGGGAGTTATAAAATCAGCTGTTTTCGATCACTGCCATCATCATCAGTCACACCATTAAAATCTTGAATATTAGTATAGCCTTTGCAATCTCAACAGCCACAACAAGGCTGCTTAACACTGAAACCATAACTTGCATCTATGCCATTTGCCAGAATTTTTTTGCGGGATGTATAATTATCTAACTAATTATAAACTTTTAAATTGAACGAATCTGTGCAGTTTTATTTCTTCCAAACAAAGGGATGAACACTTCTCTTTTTTCTTTGAAAGTTTTTATATTTTCATTATATTAAGAGCAACATCGTGCGTCCTTTTCTTTTCCTAAAACATTTCATATTGTTTCACTATTTGGACCCACATTATGTATTTTGTGCAAGTGAGTTAAAAGTATCCAACTTACATGATCTCCTCCTTCAGAGCCGTCTCAAACAACTTAAGTAAAAGATACTCTTCTCTGGCGTTTGCTGCATAGTTGTAAAGCGTAAGAATCACCGACTCCATGAACTTTGTCGTTCGACTCTGTGGCATAGCGAAGATGAGTTTGGCTAGGTACGTAGGGTTGGTTTGAAGAAGGTAGAACAAGTTTTGATATGCTTCGAGTTTTTCTCGACTTTCTTTACTGAATGATTTGATGCCTTTCGTATGTTGTGCAGCAGTGATTATATCTGATTTCTCCTTTTTCAACTTCTTGTTGTGGTGAACTACATCCTAGAAACAATAAAAACAACGATTAATGCCGAAAGCTGTTTCCTTAAAAAACCTACAAACGTCACACAACATGTGTTATACCCTCCAAGGTAGTTTCTTTGGGAGTTCTCTAGGGTTCTTCCGTAGCCTTAGACCTTAGTTAAACCCTTTATCTTTACTTTAATTTTCAGTTACTTCTTAGTTTCCGCTTATCTTTTTTTGGGTTTTTACTTTGATCTTAAGTCTATCCTACTGATCTTAACTTTAATTTTTAATTTCTTCCTTTTCCCTTTTACTTTGTGTTCACGTTTACAATCGATTTTACCAATCTTTTAGATTATCGTAACCTGCGCTGTTAATGCCATCTTAGCTAAAAGTTTTTTGCTATCGGCACTGATAAAGCCAACCTGGCTATAGGACACCATTACCAGCCCAGACAACAAAGAACACTAGGCTAAGATGGTATTATCAGCGGAGACAACAAAAAACCTAAATGGTTAAGCTAAATGTTCTTTGTTGTCTCCGCTGATAATACCTTCCTTGCTTATTGTTCTTTGTTATCTGCGTTGGTAATGCCATCCTGGCTTGTTTCTCTAGGTCCCCATTTAGAAGCTGTGGGGATGACCAAAAAGTGATTATACATACTTTCAACTGAAATCAGCTTTAAACACATTTGGCATAAACAACAACAACACTACTTACCTCCAAGGTTATCCTGTTTTTAACAAGCAGCCCAATTTTGATGTCCATTATGCTTAAGTCGGCTTCTAGTTGTTGGTTTGATCTTATTTCTGTGACTACTTGAGCTTTAAGCTTTTGTAACTCTAGTATAGAGAATTCGAAGCATCTATTTAATTAAATTTGGGGGAGAAAAGGTGATATTCACTTCCAAAAAAGTTGTTTTAAAACTTTCTTCAAAACACTTACGAATCTACGAAGTAAACGTTGGAAATGTTAAGTACGCTTAAAACGCTAATAAATTGATTGCAAAATGTTGTTGATAGGTCCGATGACATCGCCTATACGTCACTTGACAACATACAGAAGCAGTGCCAAATATGTTTTACCTTAAACCTTTTAGTCTCATATTTTGTCAACATCTAATTTCTGATCTCATTACATAACACTTACATAAAAACACTTTGTAATGAGAAACGGGAACTTATCAAACAAAACAAACTAAAGACGAAAAGTAAAACTATCTCAAACTTTTTCTATTAACGGTGTTTGGCTCTAGAAGGGAGAATTTACTAATACAACTGGGGCTAAAAGGTTAATCCATTGAACCCTACGGACTACGCATTAATGGTGTCCATCTAATATTCATTAAGATTTAATACTATTCAATACACTAGACTCACCGAGTTCTTCCTCAAAGTCTGCATCACTGTGTTCTAGAAGATGAAGGAACTTTCTTACAGTCTTCACTGGTGGGTCTGCTGTAGAGACTAACACCAAGAATAGAACAAAATGTCAACAAAGCGTTTTGAGAATCAGCCTCCTCATCAGCCATCCTTCAATAAGGTCACACACTTTAATTAAGATATTAGAAAGCTAGAGTACTTAACAAAGAGAAAAGAATTTATCAAAAGACGTTTCGACCGATTTCGCTAAACAAATAGGATAATTAAACCAAAACAGGTAGATAACAAGATTGATTATATTCCGGTGGCTGGTATATCGGAGGATAATGTCGGCGGCTGATAGATTGACCGAAAAATGAACAGTTGGCCGAGAAGCGAAGCTTCGTGGGCAACTGAGAAATTTTGAGGACAATTATCTGCGAAGGACATTATATCCTCCGATATACCAGTGAGCCAAAAAAGGGTTTATTTATTTTATAACCCTCCCAATAATTTTTTCCTCGAAAAATTGCAGCGATGAAAATTTCTCTCTTCTCCGTCGGATGGAATAAAAACTCAGCGGTTTTAAGCTTAAGATGTTTAACAGATTTTTAAGAGACTTAATAGGTTTGGTTAAGCTTGTTATTGAAACTGTTGTTTGGCGAAAGCGGACTCGCAGCTTTTTTTTACCTTCAAATACGTTTACGGCGTACTTTATCGACTTTTGCGCTGTCCAGCGTGGTAAAACTCTCTTAAAACCAGTCAATTTTAGAAATCTTCGTTCTTAGACTCGGCGAAACGATTAACTTCCTTGTCTATCACTTTAAACTTGTTCAAAGTTTGAAAAATAACGTTTGTTGTTTTAATTAAAAATGGCCGACATAATCGCAGGGCATTTATCAAATTGGAAGGGGTATATTCGCTGATAACCTACTTCCGATTTTGTACCACGTGATACGTTTTATCCATTAAGATTGCACGAAAATTATTGGGTGGGTTATAATAGGTGTTAGTCAAACTATTGCAAATCTCGCATTCTGATTGGCTACTTTACTAGAGGTCTATCGGCCGATAGACGGTGAGTAGATAATACGTTTTGAAGAAGCGACAGAACTTCTCGAGCGCTCAGTGCCAGCTAAGACAAAAAAGGTAACAAAATATGGAATAAGATTTGTTAACGCACGTAGAACTTAACGTCGAAAAATAGTCCATTTTAATTCACATGTTTTACTTTGAAAATGTTTCCGACAAACCCAATAACACGATTTGAAGCAAAAACAATAATTTTGCAATAAATTAATTCACCGACTCTTTTGCAAACCAAACTAAATTCAAAACTCCAATTGAAGAACAGAGCAAAGAAGAGTTAAATGCCTGTTTGCAGCAGTTTTGCGGCAAAAAGATGGAAAACCATACAAAGCTTCGTCGCTAAAAGTCATACGAGGCACAATTGAGCGGCACTTGAAAAGCTTTAAACCTTGGTCCGTCGTTACTGATACAGAGTTCGAAAAGGCAAACAAAATTTTAAATGCAGTTTGCAAAAAGCTATTGAAAGAGAGAACAGTCGGCCAAACCATTCACAAAAATCCCATTAGAATTGAGCAGCTGGAAAAGTTGTTTTCTGCAAGCGGCCAGCTCGGTGATTGTTTTTAAAAAAATCCTACTTAACTGCACAGTTCCGATCATAAACAACTATGGTCGCCAAGATCCGAGCATTTAAGGACTCCTTCTTTCTTGACTTGTACCATTACAAGTCTGGTGGAGACTTATCTTAGAACTGCTTGTAAACTGGCGGCACACACGGTACCGTACGGCGCATGACAGTTAATGGCGCGTGACGTGTAGCACGTCATATTTTAAAAATAA
>JAOBRD020218147.1:4874-25896 GCA_027575215.2 Hydrozoanthus sils | reverse complement strand
ACATCATCTAAAAACTCCACAGGCGGAGGAGGTAAGCTATTTGTGCTTGTCTCTGCATCTCTGACGACCTGAAGTTGTTGTTCTCGTTGAGGTATGGATACTGGTACCGAGCCGCTGAAAGTTGTCGGTTTCTCTGATTGATATGTCGAGGATCTTTGGTAGCTGCTTGTGTAAGGCAAATTGTTTTGGTAAAAAGCCTGGCCTTGAGTGTGTTGCACTTGCTGGATTTGCACTGGCGCTTGATGTTGTGCTAGGAAGAAGAGTTGTTCCTGCTGCCTTTGGTTCAACCAGTCCTGTTGACGTTGAAGCATAGTTTGGTTGGACAGCAACTGCTCGATCAAAAGCTGCTGTTGAGCAATGAGATGTGACTGGTCGACAGACTCTTTACCCGCTTGTAAACGGTTGCTACCTCCAGCAGCTCCGTCCACACCAATCCATGGAAATCCAGCACCTGGCAATAAATCTGAGTAAGCATTGGCCGGCAAACTTGTTGCCCCTGAACTCTCTCCCGTTGAACTTAGTCCATTGGTTTTTCTGTGGGCCGAACCATCATCTTGACTTTTAAACTCATTGGTTGACAAACTACCTGGCTGAACGCCTCCACCACCCTTTATCGACGCTTCTAAGTATCGTTCATTAGTTAAACTATCTACTTCATCGGTTAGAACAGGATGGAACAGATTGTCTACAAAGTCACTCATTTCTGATTGACCCATCGAACTCAAACACTGATCTGTATTTGACACTGATTCGGAATTTCCAGAGCCTTTGCTCGCTTTGGAGTACTTGACAGAACCGCTGAATGACCGTTCTGTCTCTCTGGGCTCGACCCAGCTTTTTCTTACACGCTGAGCTTTCAACTTAAGTTCTTCAGAAGCATTTTTCTCGTGTTCCTCTGCTAAATAGTTTCGTTTAAACGCTTTCATTTCGTCCATTATTTTCGCGTTTTCTTCCCAAGCAGCGCTTACTCTCTTAGATTTAGCTTTGAGAGCTTTTTTCAGTTCATTGTCTTGCTTATTTTCAGGACGGTGAGCTACATCAGTTTGTGTTGAGCTCTTTAACTGGGCGAGTCTTGCTTTACATGCGTTCTCATACTGATCTTCTTTTTTCGCTCCATCACCCGACAGCATGCTGTTTCTAGCCTCGCTCATTTTTTTTGCCTTTGCAACTACTTCTGCGAGAGAGTATGTCGGAGCATAGTCCTTAGTTTTCTTCTCTTTGTTGTCCTTTTTCGTAACTTTTTCTCTGATTGCTGCTTTCTCACAAGGTAGAACAAGAGGGGGAGGTGGCGGTGGTGGGGGAGACACTTTAAGTCCCGTTAGGGGTGGTGGTTCGGGTGTCGATTGCAAGCTTTCAGTAGACTGAACAGACTGAAAGGCTGGCAAAGAAGAAATACCAGAGCTACATGTTTTTAAGACCGTGGCTGATACAAGTTTGTCTTCCTGCAAGCTTGTTGCAGGTTTAACCAGTTTGTCCTTTGTTGTTGTTGTTGGTAAACCCTCCTGACCGACAGATGACGTCAACGTCTTCCTTTTACCAGCGAACTTTGTTACAATTTCAGACACACTGGTCCCTCTGCTCACTTGGTTCTTATGCAAGCTATTGAAAGACAAGCTCAACTAATTAGATTCTATCCTTTAACATAACTAATGACTTAATGGCAACTCTTTGAACAGTATTACCCATAACCATTTCCTGCCACAGGAACACGAAGTATCTTAAAATTTGGTCAACGTAAGAACTTAGTTAGAAATATTATTCGTTTAAACACTTATCTAACACTTTTGAATCTTAAAAAAGTTCCCCTTTAGTGAACCTTTGGATATAAGGCCAATTTTAATAGAGCGTCAATATTTTAAACTAGCCACACTAAAGTACACCTTTTGCTGTTCATGCAAAACATACATTCATTACGTACAATAACTATAAGGAAAATATACTTATAGCATGTCCATGAACTTCATTAACGCGAACGAGCTTTAAATAGCGCTATTTAAAGTTACAGGATTTAATGGAGCCTAAACCAACTATGACGATGAACAGCAACTGTTTTGTGTTTCTTTTTCAGCAACTTATACAGTTTGTCTGTACAAATTTAAATTTGCACATGTGTTAACATTCAGTAGCATCAAAGGGGGAGAAAAATGCATCTTTGGACAATCAAAGGTAACAAATACAGTTTCAATCTCGCGAAATGGTTAATCAATAACACAAATAGAAAATCAGTTACGTGATATGACAATCAATCGCGGATTAGAGACATACAATAACTAAAGCAATTTGCATAGAGAGGTGTAGTCAACTGTTGACGTAAATAAAAGTATAGCACATTAGCATAAAAAGGTGTGAAATGAGGTGCTTTCATACATCATCCCCATAAATATCAAAATTTCAGATTGTCTTCCAAATTCGAAGAAGTAATGCTCACCAAAATGGTTAGTTCATCCTAATAGCATATCCTCAGCCTCATATCCTTTGTTGGATCCGCATTATACATCAATAAGCCAGTTCGGGATACAACGTAAAATTCGTGAAAATTAAACAAAGGAACGCAATGAGGCGGGAGGGAGACTCATTATTTTTCCTTTCTTTAGTTTGGTGAATATTTTATTTTATCCCGACGCGCGCATGCACTTCTGAAATTCTGAACTGGCTAATATAATGTAGGAACAGTGAATACATATATCAAAGTAGCTGCTAGCTGCAGTCTTTATTCGGTATTTTCCAATATCAACAAGCTTTTTGCGGTGCCCAGATATTTGTTTTACTTTTTCAAAAAAATGGTAAAGATTCAAGCGAGTCAATAAGGTTTTACTGACGACTTTTAAATGCTCAAGGAAATTCCGAAAAATATGGCGACCTGTACAATTACAAACAATTCCTAGCGTGTAAAACTACCAATAAAAACGCAAAGAAGAAACCTTAAACTCGACACACACAGTGTTGTTGGTAAAAGGAAGAGTTTCACCAACTATGGCTTTCTCCGAGTCTATTCTAGCGGTGTCAGGTCCGCGAGGCATTGTGGTAAAACATACAGTCGCCATCTTTGTCGGATCAATTATACAAGTACTCACTCGGAAAGCGCACTTAATTCTTTGCTTGCAAGTCTGTGGTTTGGATGGAGAGAAAGCAGAGAGGGGGAGAAGTTGAAACGCATTCCCGGTGGATACTCCAATTGGGCAACTGCGTCAAGGACGTAATCGTAGACGCTGAGGGAGACATGAAGATTAGGATTCTGCAAGTCAATTGTCCAGCCTTTTCCATCTGCAAGCCTGCGATCTTCTAGTATCGACTGTGCAATTTGGCCTCCAGTGGTACAAGAATGGACTGCAACTGTTCTCTTCTCACCTTTGAAATTAGCACGCATAAGGATAATAATGCAATGAGAAAAAGAACAAAAAGTTTTGTTTGTACCAAATAAATACAAAATATTTTGATTATAATAATATAGTTAACTTATTTAGGTACAAGTTACCCGAAATAACCCGGAGGCCTATACGACTCGGGTAACTTGACTCTTTTGATTGACATTCAAAATTACAAAAAAAAACTGAAGTAAAAAATAACAATCTTCAAACTTAACAACCACTCGCTCTTGCACTATCGACTACCTACCTACTTACATTTAATATCATGAACAAATACTAAAATTGAGTACAATAAAACTGCGACATCAAGAAAATGAAAACATGCATTCAGGAATACGCATATGAGCCACAAGCTTAGCGTTTTGGAAGTGATTCAACATCGTTTTGAATGTCAAAACAGTTTCTTGGGTTTTTTTTGTAGTTTTACAAAATGGTGCCTCTTGCTTTTTACAGCTTTCCAGCCATTTTTATATTCTAAAATTGACGCTTTCTTTTCGTAGGGGGAAAGGGATGGAAAGGGTTTTAATTTGGTAAACAAAAGTGAGGCACCTTTGTGGAGACAGATGCTGATATTCAACTGAAATTCATTGAAACTGTTCTAGTTTAAGGCAAGTTAGTTTCGAAAGAGTCAATCTGTTTCTTTATATTCAAAACCTCCACAGAAGTAGTATCTTGATAGATCCTCAACTAGTTCTTCCTCGTTGTCTACGGAGGGGTTGAGGTTGGTGCAATGGTAAGATCTCCGCCTCCCAATCCTGAGGTCCCAGGTTCGATCCCCAGCCTGGTCGAGGGTTGAATATTTGGGCGACCTTCTTTCCCGCTAAAGGCCACCCAGTTTTCCATCCTTCCGGGGTCGGTAAAATGAGTACCAGCATAAATGGACCGCTTTAAAGCGGCCGCCAATTGCACCTATATATATACTTCCTGTCCGCTGGGGTAAGCTGATCATTGTAAAGCGCCTTTGAGCATGTACATGGAAAGGGCGCTAAATAAATGCACCACTTTACTTTACCTTTGTCTTAATCATCTTTAAAGGGAACCTGCACTCCAAAATTATAAAACATCAGTTTGGGAGTCCAAAAGTTTACTTTCTAAAACGATTCATTCTAAATATTCGGTAAAAATGAAAAACGAAAGTACTAGTCAAGCCCATGGAGGCCGCCATGTTGCATTGACGTCTGATGTCACAACGTGAAACTGTCAAACAAATCAGCTCTATTGCCTTTTTAGGACTGTTTTTTTTTTGCTTGCACTTTTTGTACAATTATCCAGTAGAATTAAAAACGTTTCCCTTTTTAAGCAATTTAACGAAAAGCATTTATTTCTTCGACAACAAACTGCAGTTTCAAGTTGTGACGTCAGACGTTAGTGCAACATGGAGACCTTCATGAGATTGATCAGTGCTTTCTGTACTCAAGGAGGGGGACGCAGGGTAAAGATAAAGGTAAAGTGGTGCATTTATATAGCGCCTTTTTCATATGAATACTAACGAACGCTTTACAATGATCAGTGTACCCCCAGCGAGCCAGAAGCATATATAGGCGCCTCAGGCAGCCGCTTCAAAGCGGTCTATATGTGCTGGTAATCAATAGGAAAGCTTAGTGGCCTTTAGCGGGAAAGCAGGTCGCCCAAATATTCAACTATCGACCAGGCCAGGAATCGAACCAGGGACTTCAGGATTGGGAGGCAGAGATCTTGCCACAGTGCCAAACCCTCCGCTTAAGTGAGAGCAATATTTCTGAAAACAATTGCTTCAAAAACTGGTAAATTCAGTAGTCATTTTATTCGCTTCTGAGCTAACTTAATGTCGAGCGACTTAACTAATGTAAATTAATAACAGGCACTCCGTTAATCATGATTACTATGATCACCTACCGTCAGTGCAGTGACACTCGAGTGCCATACTGGCTTTTTGTTCCGCTGCCGTCCATTCAAGCACGCTGGGGGGATGCGCACGGGTTCTAACGGAGCTGTCCATCTCCCAGCAAAGCAACTTGTGCTGACAGTAGCTCTTGTAGCCATTAAATGCATGGTCAGAAACATACCTAGGTCCAATCCAAAATAACTTCCGAGTGAAAATGTCATAGTTTTCAAATCATTAGTAATGTTTTAACCTTTTTTTATTTATTTATTTTTTTTGCAATATCTGCAGCAAACTACCATAGAGCAGATTGTTACAATTACTCCTTAATGGTAGAGTCTGGATATTAGTCCATCACTTTGAGCCAAAAACAGACAGGTAGACTTCCTGAGTTGAAACTGAAAGACACCAGTTTTTCCTATGGAAACTTCCTACCTGGATACAACAAAGATTGGAAAGGAGGAGACGTTACAGAAAAGCATCTCCGAGAGAGAAGACTTCAATTTCAAGATAGTGAACTCATACAAGAGCAGTAACATCCCACGGAATCCACTGTATGGTATTTACATATCAGCTAGATATGCCAGAATTTTTACCACAAAGAATGGTTTCATACTACGACAATAACGCATCAAGGATTCAAGAAACGATAACTTGAGAAGTCCTTCGCCAAATTCTATAGAAGACACTATGAAACGATAAAGAAGTATGGGATGACGATTGAAAGAGCTGCGATCTTAAGACGGTATCTTTTTTGTCTTGTTTTCAGTTCATTTTATTTTTTATTTTATAAATTGTTTTAAATACGCTCGAAATGTGTGCACGCGCGTATAGTTTTTTGAAATGATGCGTGTGCCGCAGTGTCAAAGTTTATTTAATCATTTTTCTTACTCTTACTATCGTTGTTCAGTTACTGTGCTCACTTAGTGGGTGGCTCCTCCTAAATTGTTCTACAATTGGTAAAGGTTTTAATGGAGCCGAAACCAATTGTGGAACTGCACACAGTTTGGGAATCCCGCTGATGAACTGTTTTGCGTTTTCTATTTCAGCAATATATACAGTTTGTCAGTACAAATTTAAATTTACAATTTGTAAGGAAAACGGTCTGCTTAACTCAGCTGGAGTAGTTGTTGTTCCACAGCTCACTTTACGGGTAGAAATTAACCTTCCTTTCTCTTAAACTTGAGATCTTATTCTAATATGTTTGCGTTATAGAAACACTGACTACCTCAGGAACCTATTAGGAGGCTTAAGCAACGAAGACAAAAGTTAGTACATTAGCTGCATGTTGGAATATACCGTGCTGTTCGCCTGCACGCCGTTGTCTTGAAAATTACAACATAAAAAGCTCAATTTTAAAGTTTTCACGACTACGAGAACGACCTACATAAAGTTTTGTCATTGTTCATCCACCTTAAAAAAAACTTTCATTCTTTTCTATTCACAAAGCGTAACTGGCATGAAAGAGAAAGCAAACTAGCCATATGTGATCGACAAGGGCGAGCAAGAAGGGTGTTTTTTGTTGTCGTCCATGTTGTCGTCCATGTTGTCGTCCTTGTTGCTAGCTCCCTTTTACTGTTTAGGTTTTGTATTCTTGTTTAACGACGAAAAAGGCCAAACTTTTAGAAAGACAAAAGCATTCTTACTTGAGCAAATGTTTATAAAGTCCTACGGATGGCGCAAAACATCCCAGGCACAGGGCCATCAAAAGCCACCCACGCTCACAGTCACCATCAGTTCCCCGTGTCTGGTTACACAATTGGCAGTAAATCTCATCCCGAAGAACCGGATTCAGAATACCCTAAATTTTGAAATAAATATAAAGACGATTTTAATGACTAGAACGTAATTAGCAGCAGCAACAATGATAACATTTTATCTGATTGGAAAGTAACACTCCTAGGGCAAATAACCAAATCCTGCGCACTGATTGGCCAAAAATCGTTCCAATAACCTCCCATAAAAAGCGGGGGAGTCATTAGACCGGTTTTCTGATAACGTGAACGCGTTTAGGGTAACAGATTCAGTAGTTTTTATTTGAAGTTTGTTACCAATTTCAGCAGTTTAAGAATTTTTTAAAAATAACTTACAAAATCCGAAACTTGGGCTAATGGTCGTCATTTTGGATTTTTGAAAGGGGTTACGATGGCAACATGATCATTCCACTGTTTACCAGGTAAGACTGTTAACCATCTGAAAATACCTTTCCAAGTGAAAGTCAATCATTCCTGATCGTTTGCAACATTTTGGTGTCGACAGTTTCGCTGACTACTCCCCTCCCATTCCCCTCTTCTTCCTCAAAAAATGACAATTGAAAATTTTCAATATATCGATATTGTGTCCACTGGATGAATATCGACTTTTACACTTTGAAATATAATTTCTCTGCTATGGTTGCCAAGGAAACCAATAAAAGTACCGCGTGACTGGCAGGCTATTAATTGACTTTAGTTTCGCTCTAATTTCACGCTATATTTCTACGTAGATTGAATTTTTTAACTGACTACATGCATAATAGGATAGCACTTCAAATAAAGACTAGAAAGATTGGAATCGAACGAAAATTGTGCCAACACGAAATGCTGTAAGCCCAGTTTTCGCACTAAAAAAACGACTCGAATTTTTGGCTTGTGTGTAGGCCCATATTTCAGTGCATTTTTTTTCAAATTGTTTTTCAAATTTTCGAAAATAGTGCCAACACGAAATGCGGTAAGTCCAGTTTTCGCACTGAAATAACGACTCGAGTTTTTGGCTTGTGTGCAGGCCCATATTATCAGAGCGTGTTTTTTTCAAACCTAGTTTCTTCCCAATTAATGCTTAATTTTTAATTCACCCTTTAATTGATTAATCAATTGACAGAGGCGCTTAGGGTATGCTTGAAATAGTTGAATTCAATTTTTGCAACGGCATTCGATTCCTGTTAGTTCCACTAGACCCTTTTCCTGTTAATTTGCTACATTTATTTACCTTTTGGATAATGAAATTTCCAGTTCCCATTGTCTTTGACTTAGTCAAACAAAAATCCTCCATAAAACGCATGACCTGTTAAAATAAATGATATCAAGGCTGACTCTCAAAAGAGACAGCGCTGGCTTTCAAAACTTGAATCATGTTAGGAAAAAGAATAGAACAGAATAACATTCAGAAAAAATAGAAAATACTGATGAATTCTGAAAGAAACGGCCCCCGTTACTTTCGGATTTTGCCGGCAAAAGAGGCCGCTATTTCGGGTAACCGTTACTTTCAGGTAGCCGGGATAGGTAAAAAACATTTGCATTTCAGAATGGTCTCAGACGAAAAGGGTACGTATAATGAAATTTAGAATTAAAAAGTCAATGCCACTGTTATTCATATTCCTACATTTTAACGTAACCCGATGATTAAAGAGTAAACAAAACAGACTACCGCAGAATTCCGAAAGTAACGGTCCTCGTTACTTTCGAGTCTTGCCAGCAAAAAGGGCCGCAACTTTCGGGTAGTCGTTACTGTCGTGGAGCGTTACTTTCGGAATTCCACGGTAACAATTAATCTTCACTTCTTTTATTCTGTATAACCCTCTGGTACAAATGCCATCATTTTCATCATGGGACCCTAAGGCCCGTTTCAAACGACGAACTACGTCGCACTTACGTCTTGTCAAACTCAATTTAAGTGCGACTATAGTACGAAGTTTCAAATTTCGTACTTTAGTCGCACTTCGCTCGAGTTTGACACGACGTAAGTGCAACGTAAGTTCGTCGTTTGAAACGGGCCTTATAGAAAGGTCCTTAACTGTATGATTGACTTGTTTTTATTTGATCGAAAAGATTTTTTGATCAAGCCGTCTTAGTTTTCAGTTTCATTGTTATCAACTTGATGACACAGTCTATATAATTCAGGTTGAAGGCATTATTTGAGAAACTGTCTCGCCTTCGCAGGTTTGTTACAAAAAAAAAAAAAATTAAAAGTAACGAAGAAGCGTACGTTTTCGACGTAGTTCAAGTTATTAGCCAATTTCGAAAGTATTCGTAAACCACGTCTTACTCGAGAAACTGCGCTTTGTTCCATAATCAAAGGAAATTAAAATTTGCCATCGTATAATGGCTATCAAAGGGTAAGAGATCAGATACATTACACCACGATTTGAAACTCTTCATTCCTCGTAATCCCGTGCAGACTCAATACTCATTACTAACCAGCTTAAAAGTAGACACTGCCTCGACATCATCACTGAAATTCAGCTTGAGTAAACTGTGATTAAGCGGAAATCTTGAAGCTCGCCACTGACATTCCTCCTAATATAGCAGATCATATTTCACAACCAACCAAACATTTGTTTAGATTTACTTTCTGTACTTAAAGATAAAGAAATTTGTTTAAGTGCTAATCTATAGTAAAAGGTAAACTAAGGTGCTAAGAAAGTATAAGCTGTAACAAACCCCAAGGGTTTATTTATTCTAAGACCTTTAATTCAGACGGGGGAGGGGTGATTAGAGGGGAGGGTGGGGGGGACGTTTTCAAAAACTGTCAGTAGCCAACGACAGAAACACAAGATCAACATAGGGTACTGAAAATATTTGATAGCAACTAGTAACTGTGTGTTCCCTTAGCGTTTCAACCAGCAGATCATTCAAAAACTAAAACAGAAAGAATCGTTGACAAATTATATTTGTGACACATTATGCAATATGTTTTAACTTCTTCGCCTTCATATGGGGATTGGAAGAAGGGGGGTTTCATCAAAACTTGTAACTCTAAATTGGGTGACTTTTAAAGAGGGGGGCTTACTAGAGAGGACGCATTTGAGAGGGGGATTTATTAGAGAGGGATTTATTAGAGAGGGGGACTTACTAGAGAGAGGAACTTATTAGAGAGGAGGGCATATTAGAGAGGGGGACTTATTAGTGAGGGGGACTTATTGGAGGGGGGGGGATTTACTAGAGAGGGGGGCTTATTAGAGCGTTTACGGTACATTTTGTTAAAAAAAGTCGGGATAAAAAGAAAAAAAAAAGTACCGTTTTTTATTCCCTCACGCATATACATAAAAGATTCAAACTCAGGTAACAGGATATAGTACAAATATAAATTTGGCTATATACAGGTTATCACATTGAAGCAAGAAGCTTGTGAAATGAAAACCTGCAACGCATTACACGTCTTCCACATTGTCTTTCTAAAACTAAAACTTCAACTACAAAAAAATATCTTAACCGTTGTTTCCGGTTGTACATTTTTAAACAAGTTACAACAAAATCTTACCCGAAAATGCTGATGAGCAAACTTAGAAAAGGGGAAAGAATCGATGTTCTTTGGCAAAGGAAACAAGGCATCTTCTCTTTCAATAACTTCTCCAATAAACTGAATCACGTCCTTTCTTCGATCAAGATTCCAGTCTAAAACAGAGTAAGAAACAGATTTGTGTAAAAACCTTCTTTTCTATAAGACTACAATTCTGGACAAAAAGTCTTGGGGCAGTTGTCCTTTCTCGTCGCAGTTACAAGATTTCAACTATTAACAAAATGTAAATTTCGCAAATAAGTTTAAAGTAGTTAATTCGCCCCCCCCCCCTTTACAATGTTGAATAACTTTTTGCCAATTAATGCATTGATTTGAAAACTTTGCAGCATTCCATTGGGGGGATGACGGGGTAGTTTTGTAATGATGTGTTCCACACATTTTGTCCAGGATTGTAGATCAAAGTATATCGCCAAACTATAATATTTAGCAGCAATACTTACGTTACGTGTAAATTTGCATTTATAGAAACTAGTTCGGCCCCGTAACAGTTGGTTGGAGTTAAAACATGCTGCCCTCTTTTGGAAAAGACCGATTTCTATGTGTTCTATGTTGTTCATTGTTAACAACTAAAAAATAAAATCGAAATAACTTTCCTAAGACAGGTGTGGCAAAAAAAACCAAAATCTACTCCCTAAAAAAGCTGACTCGAAAACATCCTTGAGATCTTGAATAAAGCTCCAACCATCAAAACAATCATTAGGAAAACATCTACGAAAATCATGTAGATCGAAACGGCAAACAATAACGAAAAAATTCATCAACAGCAGAGCCAAAATACCCGCTGGCTGCCATGCCAGCGCCTAATTAGTATCGATATTCTTGTTTTCAAGACCAAAACGACGATCACTGCTGACGCCCATACCGAGGTAAACGTTGTCACCGTAATTGAGACAGCCAATTACGTATCGATTTTTGCTTGCCATAGTTATCGCAACACTAACATCTCGTAGACCATTAACTGAATTAGTATCTTTCTATTGCAAAATCATTACCTACCACTGCAACGAGCTATCATTGATGGTGTCGAGCGAAGTGAGATGGCATATATTCTCAACGATGTATCATGTTGTTAGCAGCCGAGTTCTCGATTTGAGTGGTCGAATCAGATCATGCGGTTTGTCTGTCGGTCGTTCCGTGGACAATTGCTCAGTACTACATGAAGTACAAACATTTATTGATCGAAACAAAGAGGCTCCACTGGAAATAGATCCAAATAAGGAAGCTCTGCCCCTGCCATGAGCCAATGAAACGAGCAACCCTACACATCGGTCGTGCGGTCGGTCTTGGGAAAATTTTACTTTTCATTCTGTGTTTGATAAGTTGACATTTTCTCAGTATCAAATGTCCTGTTTCATGTACGAAGTTAGATAATAACTGGCTGGAACTGAAAGGGGAGAAGGTCACCAACAGTACGCTTCTAAATGACATTACAGGGTATCCTACAATAGCTCGACAGCATTATCTTTACCTGTGGTAACATCTAGTCATAACAATCTTTGTAGGCAGTTTAAACTAATGTAACTGACCCTGCAAACTGGCAAACACAACAGCCAAGTCTGCTGGAATCTCTAATTGCGTCGCATCCGTTGCGGTCTCCTTTTCCCACTCCTGCAAAAGAGGATCAGTGCCTATAGCTTTGAAAGTACAAAAAAAAAGATGCAACTGTACAATTTAACACATTGCATGCGAACCTTACATCTCTAAAAGTAACTCAGAAAAGGTAACAGTTGGTAAAATTCTTCCGTGTACTAACAACACTGTGTGTGTCAAATTTGAGGTTTATGGACTCTTACTATGCGTTTTCATGGGCAATTTTAGACGTTTATGCACCAGGAATTATCGGTAATTATAACCCACCCAATAGTGTTCGTGCAATCTCATTGGATAAAACGCATCACGTGGTACAAAATCGGAAGTAGGTTATCAGCAAATATACCCCTTCCAATTGGATAACTTCCCTGCGATTTTGTCGGCCATTTTTACTTAAAACAACCACCGTTATTTTTCAAATTTCGAGCAAGTTTAAATTGAGACAAGAAAATTAATCGTTTCGCCAAGTATAACAACGAAGGTTTTTAAAAATGCTTGGTTTCAAAGGCAGCCAATCAGCGCAAAAAGTCGGCAACATGCGCCGTAAATGTATTTGAAGGAAAAAAAACTGCGAGTCCGCTTTTGCTTAAACAACAGTTTCAATAACAAGCTTAACTAAGCCTATCAACTCTCTAAAGTTCTGCAAAATATCTTAAGCTTAAAACTAAGACTTTACAATCCATCTAACTTCAATTAGTGTGGAGAAGTGAGAAATTCTTATCGCTGCAATTGTACACAAAATTTTTTCCAAGAAAAATTTATTGGGAGGGTTTTAAAATAAATAAACCCATTTTTGGCTTACTGGTATACCGGTGGATATAACGTCCTTAGCTGATAAATTGTCCTCAAAATTTCTCAGTTGTCGAAGATTCCCTTCTCAGCCAACTGTTCATTTTTCGGACAATCCGTCCACCGCGGACATTATCCTCCGATATACAAGCTTCCGGAAGGGGTTTATTTACTAAATGTATAGGTCACCATCTTATGTGTAATTATGAATTGACTCTAGGTTCACTTTATCACCACCTTTATCATCAAATGATTGTATATCTACGGGTGCTAACACTTTTTAATCATTGACGATAAAAACACGTTCCTTGTGTTGTGACCTGTCATTCATGTTAAAAGCGCTGTGGCTACATGAAGCCCTTTGTTGTAACTGGTTCGCTATGCCTCGTGTCATCGTGATTGGTTAACTGTGCTTTGTCGTGTCATCGTGATGGTTCACTGTGCTTTGTCATGTCATCGTGATTGGTTCACTGTGCTTTGTCGTGTCATCGTGATTGGTTCGCTGTGCTTTTTCATGTCATCGTGATTGGTTCACTGTGCTTTGTCGTGTCATCGTGATGGTTCACTGTGCTTTGTCGTTTCATCCTGAATGGTTCACTATGCTCTGTGTCATCGTGATGGTTCACTGTGCTTTGTCGTGTCATCGTGATGGTTCACTGTGCTTTGTCATGTCATCGTGATGGTTCACTGTGCTTTGTCGTGTGATCGTGATGGTTCACTCTGCTCTGTCGTGTGATCGTGATGGTTCGCTGTGCTTTGTCGTGTGATCGTGATGGTTCACTGTGCTCTGTCGTGTGATCATGATGGTTCACTGTGCTTTGTCGTGTGATCGTGATGGTTCACTGTGCTTTATCGTGTGATCGTGATGGTTCACTGTGTTTTGTCGTGTGATCTTGATGGTTCACTGTGCTTTTTCGTGTGATCATGATGGTTCACTGTGCTTTGTCGTGTGATCGTGATGGTTCACTGTGCTTTGTCGTGTGATCGTGATGGTTCACTGTGCTTTGTCGTGTGATCGTGATGGTTCACTGTGCTGTGCAATATATCGCCTCATATATTTTCTCCTGACTAGCAACTAGAACTTGAACTAGGGTTTCACAATTTTCTGCTACGGATTGGTGCTTCTTTTCCTCAAGCGCTTTGGTATTTCATCCATCTAAATCTTTAGCAAATCCCGAACCAGAAGAAGTAGGTCCACCAAAGCAAGTCGAGCAAAAACAAGTCATTGCAGGAGTTACAAAATAGATTCAAACACGTCACCTTTGCAAAGAAAGATTGGTGATGAAATTATTATATTAAATAAAGATTTCAATTCTATCTTTCTTAGAAATTCTATCCGACTACGCTATGCAATGAAGGTAACCCTTAACTCATTACCTTAGTTTCGGATAAAACTGTTTCGACTTTTTCTTTTTCAGCTCTTTTCTGCTCTGTTGGTGATTCCTGGTAACCATAAATCTGCAAACAGACGATGACATTATTTTAAAGTCCCTATAAAGCCTAATACTTTACTTTGTAGCTTAAAACTGTTGTCATCTATGAACTCAAAGTTCGAATAACCAAAGAAACTTTCTACATCTAAGTATGCTTTTTAATCAAAAAACGATTGGAATGTAAGTTTCGACCGAGCAGGCCGGGGACTGACAACCTCTGACGAAGCAATAGCGAGTTGTTTGGATTTTGTTTAAAACATTTTTATTTCAAACAATTTCAAGGGAATAATTCTTTGCTTAAAGTTATAACAATGTGACTATTGTTACCAGAATCCAATGTTTTGAGATAAAAAAGATTGTCTCTGCCTTATGCCTCATGCTACGTCATATGCCTCATGCTACGTCAGCATTACACGCTTCAAGCCTAAAAAATGTAACAGGAACAGCGAGAAAATGTTTTACTTTCGAAAATTACTATTCATAAAGGGTTCTACTTTTTATCTGGAAAACAAAAAATAAGCTTTTTTGGGACTTTAAACAAAGATAAAACGAAATCCGAAAAAAAGAAAAAGGGAAACACTCTGTTCAGTCACAGGATAACTTTTTACAGTCTGCTTTTAGATTACAATGTTTAATTCGATTACTGTAAGCACCCAGACTTGAACGAGTAGAAGGAGAATTCGGAATATATTTATGTTTTCTCTTCAACAACTGGTTTAGGCTCTACTAAATGTCACATCTCAGACCTTGCAATGTCAAGTGAGCTCGTTAAACTAAAAAGACCGACGGCTACCGATATGCTCAATAAATAATTTAATGCTGACGATTACCGCTATTCATGCACCGAAGATGTGCTCACTAAATAAACTTAATGATAACAATTACCACAATTCAATACCGGATATGTACTCATTAGATAACTTATGCTAGCAATTTCTGTTTTTCAAGAAAAGGAGATGTGCTTATTAAATAACTTAAAGCTGACCATTACTGCTTTTCAAGTACCGGTGATGTGCTCATTAAATAATTTAATGCTGACAACTCACTCCTATTCAAGTACCGGAGATGTGCTCATTAAATAACTTATGCCCCATTCACACAAACCCAAATTAGTTAAACATTGTTAGTTTTAAAAAAGTTTATTTAAACTGGGTTGATTTTAAAAAGTGTTCTGACTAAATAAACGAGGTTTAGTTTAACTACCTCGTTTTGGAGTTTTTGTCATATCTCCTTACCCACTCCCCCCTGAAGGACTTTAATTGTACACAATTTGTAAACAAACATGGCGGACAATGTTGAAATGCCTGGCAATTTGATTATAACTACAAAACATCCAACCTAGGAAAGGGTGTATAAATGTCCAAATTAATTGTTTGTCTAGAAAAGGTCTACAAACAGATATTTGAAATGGGCTGAAATGCTGTCCCTGTTCGAAATAAAACATTAGAATACAGTCGAAATGATACAATGAGCTCTGAATAATTTCGCACTACATGAACTAATGGTAATGATTAGGCAGATATCTGTGTGTATTTTATGTTTTTGTACGCTACGTCTTCTCTAGTTCATTATTCACAGCCTTACGCCTTTAAATGGAAGCTAACGTCGTTCAATATTGTTTCTTATTTCCTGTTACATGTTGTTAGGCGTTTAGGGGTGCTTTCGTTCCCCAAAACATTCAAGACTACGTCTGACTTCCGGACTTCCACGTCCGTCGGCGTTTGGCCGCCTTTTTTAAACAACCTTAAAACTACCTACCCGAGGTAGTTTAAATAAACACGGTTTAAACCCATGCAGTTTGGTTACACGCGCGTGCAGTGTGAACGGATATCCTGTTTAACTAAAAGCATTTTAACCATGGTTAAGGTCTAGTGTGAACGGGGCGTTAATGCTGACCACTACCGCTATTCAAGTACCGGAGTTCTCTAACTGACACTCAATTCACGACTACCGTTACGCTCTTTAAATGTTATAAGCATTTTGACAAACTTCGGAGCTGTTTAAGGGAGATAAAACTAATGACTACTACTGGTGTGCCGATTAAATATTATAAAGCTGACATCAAAGAGTATTCTTATAAAGTAACAATAAGCTGACGACAACAGCTAGTACACTATAGTCGTCTTCATCGTCAAGCTACTTAAAGAGCACACTGATAGCTATGAGCTTTGCGTTACTCGAAGAAATAAGCTCATGTTATCGCACACCATATTTCAAATGAGACAGAAGCTACGAAGGCACACCATTGAAAAGGCTAATAATCAGTCGAAGACATACCTTAACTAATTGTCGAATAACCATTTTAGAGAACTAGACAAAAGCTTCTCTTGTGGTCTTTATTCTTAACTTTTCACATCTCAGTTGTTTTGTCCTTTTAAGTCTGCGCAAAATTTGTACAAAGCGGCATGATTCTCTTCTAAAGTTTATATTTTTGTGACTCCTTAACAAACGCAGCCTCTTTTTTCAAGTATGCATCATTTCCGAAGAACAATTACTCAGCGCCCACAAAATTACTGCTTCTGTTTATTCAGAGTTGTTTTGTTCACCTTCGCAAAACCGTTAAAAACAATTGCTTAACGTAACCGACGAACTGCTGTGACGCATTGTCAAAAGGTTATAATTATTCAATTCCAATATAACTTGACAACCGAAGTATATCAAAAAGACAACGTTAGAACTAATAAAATAATACAACTTAAGTTTGAGAAATGAAGCAGATGCCATTCGAGCTACACACTCATGCTAACAATGTCACTTTCATCAATATTTTTGGCAGCAAAAAACCTACTATTGCTATTTTCGCCAAAGCGAAATAATAGAACTTTTCGAGACACAATATATAAGTTACAATACAATATAAGTTTATTGTGAATATAAACTTCGCTATGTGTGAGGCGTGTTTTACAGACGGGGCTAGAAAAACCACGCCAGCTAATTTACAGGTACACCACAAAATATGACAAAATAAAAAAACTATGCACTATTATAATAATTACATTACTATGAAAATATAGACTCTAAAATAAGTTGAATACAAAAAGAAGTTAAATATGTGTTTGATAAATTTAAAACTTACTGAACAATATAAAAATAGGCAGTAGATGAAAGCATGTGGTTACTTCTTTTAATACTTGGAATATTCCAGCTTAGCTTTAGGGCTTTTGTGTTCTAAACGTTGCTCATTATCGAGTCTTTTACAGATGCCTTCCAGATGACGTTAATCTACTTTACTGTTTACAGTTCGCTCTTCGAAAGGAATTTTCGGCTTTCTCGAAAGAGATTACACATATTTTTATAAGAAAACTATGTAGAAGAGACTCAGGTTTTCCTAACAGTTAAGTCTTTACCTTAACAAAAATCGTGACCCGGCTTCGAATTTAAAGTAATTATGTCTATTCACAAGGAAGGGCTAATTCACCGCTTACTTTAAATAAAAAAAGGGGCCATGCAAGAAGAACGTAAAGTTAAATTATCTTCGCAGTAAACTTGTATTTCCGTTTTGACTTTTCTATTGAATTTAGTTAAAAGCACAAGGGCTGTAAATGCTTTTACTTTTCTCGACCAAAATAGAATCATCCAAGGCCGAATCAAAAACGTGTGGCATGCAGTGACCTATTTATAAACTTGTTGCGAGCTTTTTAAAATTTTAAAATGAAGCGTCAAAAGGTCAAATACTTAATTCATACATTTGATTGCTAAAATTGACTGGATGAAAAAGTTCTTTGTAAAAATACTCCGTAAATGCGTACACAGCTTTGTTTTTATTGCTGAATAAAAAATGGTACGAGCTCATTTGCACGACCGCAGAGTTAGATACAACACCCAAGTACATGATTTGAGTCTAAAGTTTAAACTAGGAGACACACTGTTGACAAGATTATAATCAACACATTGTTTGAATGCCGTGCATATTGATAACTGCTGCAAAAAATCATAAAGACATCGTTTAAAGTGTGATCTCTTATTTGTTTCTGGAACTGATGAAACGTAGCTCCACGCCTCGTAGTTGTGTAGTTGTGTTCGATCAAAGTACATGGTTTGAGTAAGTAGGAAACAAACTGACCTGCAACACCGTTGACAAGAACACAATCAACACATTGTTTGTGTGCCGTGCAGATTGATAACTGTTGCAAAAAATCATAAAGACATCGTATAAAATGTGATCTCGAACAGTGACGAAACGTAGCTCCACGCCTCGTATTTGTGTAGTTGTATTCGATATAAGTTCGATCATTCTCCGGCGAAAACCGACAATGATCGTTTCACAAATTCCGCCGCCGAACGTACGCCACAGAAACACGAAACAGACCCGACATTCCTTCATATCGCAGCCGATTCACAGCCCAAGATAAATTTGGAATTACTCCTACTTACTTACGCATCACTAACACAACCGATGACAAAGAGGCTTACTGCCTGGTTACCAGGCAGTAGCCACAAAACTGTTAGTCATAAAAGTTGTACCATGTCAACCTGGCTGATGTTTTTATTGAAGGACTTGAGGTTATTAATACTTCTTAATGAATTAGGGATAGCATTCCATAATTTCGGGTCAACGTAACGCAACGAGTTCAAACCATAAGTAATTGTTTTTGACTTTGGTAGCAAGGGAATGTGGTCTCCTCTTAGATTATATTTAGCCTTTCTATGTGCTGTGGAATCTTGTAGACTTTTGGGAGCTGAATAAATATGTATTGCATTAAGTCTTTGTTCTTTAAGCGAGGACAGAACTAGTACCTTAAGCAGTACAGAATGTTTTGGAGGTTCAGGCTGATCTTGTTCTCATTTATCGGGTGTTTTCTGAAAAATCAGCCTGAAAGTGTTTTTAAGGTGTTCTTAAAATTGCCTTTAAACACGACTACCAACACTGAACAGATGAAAAAATGTTCAAGTACAAAATTATTATTGAGTTGATGGAACACACTTCACAGTAGCTACCTAAGTAACTCATGCCGTACAGCTTTTTATAAAAGAACAATTTTCATTTCAAGCTAAATGTGTTCTGACTTATGTCTATGGTACTTTTTAACCAAATTTCAGTCTAACTGTTTTTAATCCACTTGTTCTTTTGAGCGGGTTTACTTTAACTATTCTGTCGAGCCACGTAATCCCCACAAAACTTTATCCATCTCATCTCCGTAAATTTTATTTTCGTGTTAGAGTTCCGCTCACCACTTTGACGTGATCGTTCACTATTTCACCAAAAAAAAAAGTGCTCGTCCTTTAATGCCAGTAGAATTCATTTACAATTTAAGTGCCCATAACCTTTCGTTTTTCGTTTTCTTATCAAAACGTACTTATCTTAAAATGAACATTTTTGAATTTTCGAAACTTTTAACTCTACATTTCTTTGATCAACCCTTGTCGCTGATCATAAGGATGACAGGCTCACTGTGACGTAGATTAAGGAATTGGCATCGCCGTCGCATCAAAATAAAACTAATTCTGTCAGAGGTGGAAAGTTTTAAGAAACAGCGAAGATCAAGCTGCAATACATCTTTCTGGCACTTTTACACACCACGAATATTGCTGTACGTGGTGTTCCTTAATCTACGTCATATTGACGTCACGTCCTTAATCTACGTCACCTTGACTGGGTTGGTGTACCAAAATGGCAGCGATTTTCATTGTTTTTAAAGACGGGTAAAATATTCGCGTTTTGTTCAAATCAAAATATTTTTTTGCGAAATGTTCTTTTTAAGATGCATACTTTTAGATAGGAAAACAGAAAACGAAAGGTTATGGGCACTTTAAGGACTCGAAATCGTTAAAACTGCAGGAGTAACCTCCCGAGGTTAATCGCTTGATACAGTATATACGGTTGACTAAGTAATTTATTTTACTTATTTATTTTACTTTATTAATTTTGCCTGGTAAATGGGTACACGGCTTGAAAAACGCCAAAGTAAATACAAGGTACATGAATGCACAATAGTACTCAAACAATACAGGAAAGTCAATAACAGACAGGGAAGCCACAACAGCGTCAGCAAATCATTGTCAAAACACAAGGCTTAGGGATGTTTTTCACCAGAGCTAAAGATAACACATGAACTGACCATCCTGTAACCTTCAATACGAGACGCAACGCAGACAATGTTTTAACCCTATTCAGACTGGGGGGAGGCGTTCGACGCCACCCTTGCATTAAAATCTCTCTCATTTTTAGACGGTTTAAGATATCTTGCCCAAAGTTTGTGACTTTCCTAAATTCCTATCTGGTAACACGATAGTATAACTTTTATATATAAATTTAACGGCTAGATTTGATCAAAATATGTCTTTTCTTTTTCTGTTTGTTTGTTTGTATTAACTGATCGAAAAAAAAACAACTTTAAGCATGAATAACCCCTTTCCCTTTAACAAGAGAATCTAACCACGTAAAAAGTGATGACGTCATTGTTATTGTGTAGTAGCAAAATTTTTGTTTTTAATGACGTAAAAATTCAGTATTTCCCCCAAAAATATATAACTTTTTTTGTCAAATCAGTGTTTTTTGAGTCGTCTGAATTATTTTATAAACATCAGCGAAATTGATTGTAAATTTGGAAGCGAAACGAATTCTCAATTTTTGATCAAACTGTTTCACAACTTTTAGCCTTTTCGGCATTTCGTAGGCTTGGTGTTCTTTGTAAACAAAGCAGTTTACACTTGTTGTTCTTTGTAAACAAAGCAGTTTATACTTGGTGTTCTTTGTAAACAAA
>JAOBRD020218146.1:14778-34063 GCA_027575215.2 Hydrozoanthus sils | reverse complement strand
TATTCAAAACAGTAGTAAACATTCTGTGTAAATGCTAGACAACTGTTAAGTGCCAAGAGTTTAGGCAAATAGTTTATTTTTGTAAAGTGATAATAAAGAGACTGTTAAACACAGACTTAATTAAATTTTTATTCAAAACAGTAGTAAACATTCTGTGTAAATGCTAGACAACTGTTAAGTGCCAAGAGTTTAGGCAAATAGTTTATGGAATGCTGTAAGTTTGAAAATTTAGAGGTTTAAGTGGTAAATGTCAGATTTGCAAGAGCCTGAAATGGTTAGTGGCAGCTTTTTAAGGTGGTTTAACTATAAATAATTACTTGTAGATAAATTCTTATTTAATTATTGTTTTAAGGAGTTCTTTCTTTTGTGCATTTTAAAATTGATCAGAATGGTACCAGTTGTTCTGATTTCTGTTTCACTGTCTGTCAAACAAGGAGCAACAGCAAGGCCCTAATCAGGAAAGAATCTTGCACAGACGGAATGTAGAATTAAGTTCTTTGGTGAAAAAACTGGATGAGAAAAATCAACAACTGATGACAAGAAATACTGAACTTGTAAGTAAAGAACTTTCAAGATTTTAATAGCTCTTAATTGCTTGTAATGAAACCACAATTTAGTGTAAATGTATTATATAGCTAGAGGTACATATATATAGATCAGCACTAGCTTAATAGTTTTTATAATTAACTCTGTTTACTAAATTTACTTTGTAGGTGTTGTGATATATAAGCTCTAAATGCAAAGTGCCCAGACCATAATTTTGGAAAAGTCTTGTATTTTTCTATTTGTTAAACTAAATATATTTATTATAGTTTTATTGGAATGCATATGTCCTACAACCCAAGGACCTTAGTTATTTCCATTTCTGTTATTTTGTAAGAAAACATTAACTTTTAAAGATAGCAGTCTAAATAACATTTGATCTACAAATCAATGCAGGCTGACAATCTAGCTAGTTCACAGTCACCTCAAATGATAATTAGGATTTCATTATAAATATGTGTCTACATGTTGTTTGTATTAGTCAAACAGTTAATAGTTATATATAAAACCAACTTTTTTTTACCGAAAGCTTTCAGAACTTGAAAACCTTGAGTGGGAAACTCGCAGCAAGAACAGAAAAGGAGATAAGAAAATTTCAGATCTGATGCAGTCCATCAAAAAATTGGAGTTGAGAAATAAAACACTTTTGGATGAAGTGAACAACCTAGTAAGTCAGTAAACTTGTTTTTGTTGTTGCCAAGGAAACCACTGTGTATTTAAATACAAAGTAACAGTACTGACAGTAGTTATAGGTTAGGCAACAAGGACAGCAACATTGAGGACATCAGCTTGCAAAACCACACCTCTGGTCGAGGCTTGCCTTTTTTCTTGTTCGCTATTACTTTTCAGCAAGTTATGCTTTATGAACAGAAAGAAATTTTAAAGTTTCCTTCTTAAAAGTATATCAAGTGTAGGTTGTTTACATGAGTAGTTTTAGTTTTCAAGACAAAAATTAACTAACCTTCATTATGAATTCTCCCCCCTTAAGTGATTTAACATGAGTCATATAAGGGAAACCACTTATCCATTGTATTACAGAGTTTAAAAATTAATATATAAATTTGTGTGGTTTTTATTGGCTGACATAATTTTTTTTGCTCATATTATATTATAGTTACTAATATATAAAGAGTGAGAAAAGTTTAATTTATTATCTTGCATCGCAATTTGGTAACTTTAAGGCAATAATTTTTACTATATAGTTAAATCTTGTTGTTTTCAGAAGAGAAAAGCTAAAACTAGAAGCACAGGAAATTTAGATGGCAAATCTGCAAGAGAAATACAGGTTCGACCACGCGGGCAGGCACAACAAGAGGTATAGTTACAGTTACAGCTCAAGCATGTTTTTCAAATCTCAAGGTGCCATATACATAATATGTTTGTAACATGTATGTACTGACAGTAGTTCACCCTTGGTGATATTTTTTGAACAACTTGCCATTTTGGTATAGTTTGAGGATTTTTTGTTATGATATTTAAATAATAAATATGGGTAGAAGGCTAAGAGTTTAAAAAGACATTAATTAGAATTGTTCCCTTCATCAAACCTTTAGCCTTTTATCCATATTTTATCAATTTGGTGTTATAATGTTCATTTAATAAATTTTTTTTTTCATTTTTTCATTTTTATAGAAAGATGAATTAGGTCGATTGAAAGCTCAGCTTAGGGATCAGTCAAAGACAATTGTGGAACTTAAACAAAGTTTAATGGTAAGCATCCATATATTATTATGTTACAGAAGACTAGAAGTTCAGATATATCAGAGCTCACAATTCTAGAAGATGCAAATAAATACTTAATTTAGGAGAGGGTATGGAGGCAATATTAAAAACTATGAACTAAAGAGGCACATTCTGGTGGCATTTGAATGTTCAAATATGATAATAAACAAACCCTTGCAACACAAGCCCGCTTAAAAGCCTGAAACCCCCAGGGAAATCTTTCTAGTCTAAACTAGATTTTCGTGTGATTTCTGACTCAACTGCGTCTACTTGATCACTGCATGTCTATCACTAAATATATTTAGACAGTCAGTATGTAGGTTAACCAATCGTTAGATTGCAGTATTTGTGATAGCTAGTACATTAAGTTGGTTTTTATAAACTGTAGTTTATGCTCTACTGATGGTATTTTTTATTCCCTTAGGAAAAAGACAGAAGAATTGACTTACTAAAAGAAAGGAAGAGGAATGCAAAACAAAAGAAGCTGGTAAATAAAAAGATTATAATTGTTCATTCAACTCTTTGATTTAGCAAATTTAGCAATTGCTAAAAAAATTGCTAATGAAAGTGTTCCATTATGTAGCATTGCTAACTCAAATTGTTGCAGAATTAAAGTGAGTACAGTATGAAATTCTGCCATTTAGTCCATTTCATATTGTAACACTATAACACATTATGTTATAACATATATTGAAGACTACTCTGGAGCCTGAATAATAGTATTCGGAATTTAATAGAAAAATTAAAGAATAGGGCAAAAAAATAAAATAGCACAGGGCAAATAATAGTATAGAGTAAAAATCATTAAAAACTCAATAAAAGTGCGCATGCACGTAGGACAGAATAATAATAGTCTGGAAATTAAATTCAAATCAAAAGTTGTCAGTTACTAGTATTTCATAAAGTCCTCTCTATTATTGTGGTAGTAGTCAGGCATATTAATGCAATGTAATTTTACAAAAATACAAGCAGTTGTAATAAGCAAATTAATATTTATTTATCATGAAAAAAGTGGCTGCTGTTTGAAAGGCTAGATTTTAACAATAATAGTAATTAGGTCTGACTAAGGTTTACATTGAGTAAACAATGTCAAAAATTAATAGCCATACGATCCTGAATTAATTTGTAAATTACTTTAAAGAAGGGATTTTTCTCAAAAATAATTTTAACTTATACATAACATGATTTTTTGGGATTCCAGAGTAAGTTTTTGTGTAACTTTTATTAGTTAAAAATTCTTGCTTTCAGTTTTACAGTTCAGAACCTTTTTTTCCTACCAATATTCTCAGGAGAATTTGTCAGTCCAAGATGATGATGCAGTCTCAATACTCTCTGATATCAGTGATGTGTCAGAATTGCAGGTGCGCTTGGAAAACTGTTTTTGCCTTGACTTAGTATGTTGTGTAATTGTTGTGCTTAGCCAGCAAGTCTTGATGTAATGCATGTAGGGTCTAGTATCCTAGACAGAGGGATTATTTTACCCATTCTAATTGATTTTCATTTTACATTGCAGCTAGAGTGATGGGAACAAAATTAAGGCTTTTACAACAATAATTATGGGGGATCTATAAAAGCTAAATTATGTTTGGTTCTTTAGTTTTTTTCTAATTGATTGATTTAATTGGTAGACAGTCTGTATACATATATGTTTGAACTTGCCTGAATTGAAGGTTCCTAATTGTTTTGTTATAAATTTATTTTTAAGCCTATTATCGATTTATTTTTAATTCCAAATTCAACTAATTGAATACAGTAATTAAATATTGATTAAATAAAGTAGCTGTCCAATTGTTAACTCTATTTCAGACCAAAGTAACAAAAAAATTGATACAGCTAATTAATTTTTAATTAATAAGAAAAACATCTTCTTGACCCAGTTGCACAAAAATGATCACTTATTTGACTTTACCTTAGACTGAACAGCTTGTTCATTGATAAATAACTAAGTAGATTAAATTAATTCTGAACTAACTGACAAACTAACTCATGAGTTTATTAAGAGGTAATTAAGTTGCAATTGATCACCTTTGAGAATTTTGGCCCTGAGAATGACAAACTATATCCACAAACTTTTGCCCTGGGTTTCCTGAGCTTATCAACATATTTCTTAAAAAGTTTAATTGTGTTTTTCAATCTTGATTGTGATATTGGTCTTATATTTGAAGATGAGTTAAAGACACAAAATGCTATGGATCAATCTTCTATTGTTTTTTTCAATTAGTTTTTCACTTACACATGTTTAACGCAAATATTTTCTTATTGAAATTCTGGTGAGTAACTGTCAACAGTTCATGCATAATTTCGACACTGCAAGTCAAACGTTTTTTCATGGCTCCACTTAAGCAGCAAATCAGTTGAGTATTTTGAAAAAAATATTGCATTTGTCAACTTTCTTGCTTTAAAGGAATGTTTTGGAGATCTTAATGTTCTTATGTTTGATACTTTGTATGAAATAAATTATACTTAGTTTAGGCAAAGTATAAAGAAGTTACATTCCTTTGTAGTTAGAACACAGTTCTTAGAGTATACTTCTTGTAACCCTGGGACTATACAGTTCGTAATATATAACTGTACCTTTCAATTCAAAAGTTTTCCTGTGATCTTAACTGTTCTGTGAGTATAAATCAATTTGCTTCTTGTACATATATATTATTTTTCTTTGTCCAGAACAAATTGCTGCAGCAATTTTTATTTTCTCTGCTTGCAGGATAGATTTTGGTTTTGTAACTAAATTAAAATGTTCAAACAAACTCGTTGTTAACCTAGCTTGAAAATAGAGATGGACAATTTTACTGTAGTGCGTAAAGAATATTCTTTGCTGTCATGCATTTGAGCTTTGTGGTTTATTACAATTTATATATTATATTAAAGATTCTACACAACTTTAGAAAGGACATGCAAGAATGGTCACAGCATCGCTTTCTCATTGATGATATCGAATCATTGTTCCAGTTATTAGAGATTTATTTCAATTAATAATCTACAACCCTTCTTATGTCTTCCTGTCCAGTACACATCATATTGATCGAGTTTGAAGTGAAGTTTCCTGATATTCCCTCAAGTCCCAACAGTACACAGCAACACCTGCTTTGCGGACATCAGGAGCCTGACCTACAGTTATCCAATATACATAAATTATATTTACGCCGTTGCTAATGTATACAGCCAGTACAAAATTTTGCACAACAATTAGGGTGAGCTTGAACCACAATGACTCTCTTAGACAACCATAAACCTGCTCATAGAATACCCTTGAGCGAGGCCATACAAAATCTGATAACAATATTCCCGTCCATTTAAGGAAAGCATTTTTCTTTCCATTACCAACTCATTGTATCCATTGTCCGTTTTCAAGAGAAATTTGTTTCTTTTAAGGCTGGTGACAGCAACAGTGACAGTAGGCGAGTGAAAAAGTTGGCTAAGGAGTTGTTGGCCTTGGAGAGAGCTTATGCTTTGCTACAGGCAACTGCTGGCAGCGCTGTGGATGCAGAGAGAGAAGAAACGGTTGGTTAAATTAAGAATTACCTGAAAACCTAACTACCAATGATAGTGATAAAGATATATAGCGATTCTGTAAACATTTCCTTAGTTTTCTACAAACCTGTTAATTAGTTAAAAGTAGCCGGTTAAACCTTCCGTGCGAATCTGTTTAACCTCAATTTTTAAACAGGTTCATATTTTTTTCTAAAATTGTTACAAAGTGTATACACTTGGGCAAAAGAAGGTCAACACTTGTTGTTTAGCCTAAAAAATTAACGTGAACAAGTTATGCCTATTTCTTATGCAGATTTTTTCTAAGGAATAAGCTCAATGTAGGTTAGCTACAATGTATGTTTTTTTTCTTCAGAAATTGGAACATAATTAGCTTAAATTTGTGCTAATTACCATTTATGCAAGAATCTGCCTAAGCTATTATACTAGATGTGAATTTTACTGTTGGTAAACTGTCGAGGATTCATACTTTGAATAACTTAGTGCTCAAGGTCTTTGTAGGCAATATAATATTATAAAACTTTCATTTAAATTGCCATAATAATGTTTGTTGTTCAGGCCGAGAAGTTTTTTTCTGAAACTGGTAGAAGTGCTTTTATACAGGCTGTCCTACTGAAATCACGAGATGATTCTAGTGATGCTGTGTCAGGGCAGTGGTGGTGATTACAAGTGCTCTTCTTTTTTAGGTGACGATGATGGTGGTGGTGCGCTAATTAATGATTTTGTTTTGTTGGTTTTCAGGAAAAGCAGCAGTTGCAGTCTGACTTGATAGACAGCCAGTCCAGGATACATGAGCTGGAGCGAATGCTGGAGCAGAACAGTCAGGTGACTGTAGAATAAGAACTTCTGTTACAATACGTTCACAACACTCACTATATATCAAAGAAAACGTTAGTTATCCGCTGGGATGTGGGTCTGACGCTGCATGGCTGTCCAGGCTCTCCATACAACACGGCTATAAGCGCCCCCCTCCAGCCCTGATAACCCGAGGCCCTCTTGTAGGACTTCCCGCCAGCTCTTGCTCGGCCTTCCTTCTCAATACGAGAACCCTCAACATACATGTACAAAAAGTAAAAGTAATAATTATGATGCACTGTACGTGTTGTACGTTTTCCGTGTTTGACGTTTGTGCTTGGTTGAAAGCCAAGCCTTGGTTATCTCTGAAAGGCAGGAGATCAATCTAACTTTCCCGGTCCAATTCATATGATCATGGCGAAGTTTGCATGGCTGGTGGTCCAGTGTTTGAGCAATAAATTCACTAGCTCGCTGTAAACGCTAGTATAGAGCAGCTTGGAGTCCTTTCAAACCATGTGACGTCATAAATCGCCGTCGTATGTTTTGAAATTTGTTTGCACTGAATGCACTATTTTAGAAGCTTATTTCACGGACTTAAAAAGGTCATGTAAGCAGTTTTATCCATTTACAGTTGAATAGAAGTGTTGGAAAAGCTCTTAGAGCTATAAAAATACCAATGACAAAATGGCTTCAGTAGCTCTTTAACAATCAAACCCTTTTATTTCAATATTGTTAAAATGAGTAAGACATTTACCTTGTTTTGACAGGGATCTGGGGACCTTGCAGCCCTTCAGGAAGATAACAAAGCTTTATATCAAAAGGTGAGGCCTCCATTTCCAGTTGGAGATACAGAAAATGCAGCAAGATTTGTCACAAATGATTATAACTCTTACACTAGCACAACGGGCCTTGTCTCTTCCCTTGGCTGGAGTACTTTAGAAAGCAGACGCCTCACAAATCAGTCCATAATGTTTTATAAGATCCGGAACAAATTAGTTAATATTAGCTTTCCTTCCTGTGTTCAGGGAAAACTCCCGACCAACAAGATCTAGTCCCTGAAAGTACGGATAGATAAGCAGCAATGCCCTAGTCTTCTCTTATTCTTTCTTTCCAAGAAAAATCCGAACCTGGAACTTATTAACTAATACTGCCGTCTCAGCCACAAATACTATTGAATTCAAGTCTGCCTCAGCGCTTTGCATATCTAACATCAGAGCGCCCAGCCATCTAAGGCAACTGTAACTGGCCACAAACCCAAGACATTAGCTTACAGCTAAATTAGGATTTAACATTTAAGTATAGAGGTCACTCGACCAAACAAGCTTTAATTATTTAGCTATGAAAAAATGATGTTCAGAAAGAATAGGTTTGTATTAGTTAGTTCTTCTAAGTCATAGTTAGAAGTCGTAGTTTCAAGTCTCAACGATAAGTACTTTAAAATGACAGCGAATATAAAATATTTTTTTAATAAGGAAATACGTGTGAACTTACTGTGTATTATTGCGCATTTTAAGTTTGAATTTGATCAAGTTTTGAATGCTTCAATCCGATTGTAACCCTGGATACATAAACCAAAAGCATTTCCATTTGAGAGCCCTAGCTCTTCTACCACTGGATCAGTTTTTTTAGCTATCTAATTATCAAAACCAATCCTCGGATCACACAATACTCGCGACACGATACCAGAGGGTCTTGGTGTGTTACCTCTGCACAGTACTGTTAATCCAACACATGACAAAAGTTTAAAGCCAATTATAATAATATACACTTAATATCTACTCCCTAGGGAAACATTTTTGTTTTCCCTAGAGTCCCAGAATATCAGAACTCGAGGAAAAACGAAACTAACTTGTTTTCTAAGGGACTATACGCTAAGTTCTTTGTTATATATTTAGACTTTCCCTTTTATTGAGACTTTTTTCGGTGAAGTGTTCGGCGCGCGGGCATAACTGCGCAATTGTATCCCAGTTGGGATAAATTTGAATTTGATCAGGGGCACGTGACCAGGAATCAATCAATCACAGTGCTCATTTTGTTGAGTGAAAGTCTAAGTATATAAAAATGTTACTTGTATCCCATTTGCTTTCAGCTGGTAGCAGCAGAAAAGGAGAGAGATGCTGTAAAGTACGAACTGGAGAAGAATAAAGAGGTTTGTATTGAGGGCCTGTTTAGAGCTTCTTCATTGGAATGTGTTGTCAAGGCCGGGGTTTGTATGCTTCATGGTTGATCATTTTTCTGGAAAGACCTCGAATGTCGTGGATAATGAATAAAAACAACTGCTGCCAAAAGTGGTTTTGTTTTCTTTTGTGTTGTTAATTTAAACATAGATAGAGAAACCAACAAAATGTTGTAAAAATTACATAAAGGTTCGTAGAAAAATCATCCTGGAAAATTCCTAGAAAATGCTTCAAAGTTGCAGCAAATAATCTCGGAAAATTCCAGGGAGTGTATATGTTTTAGTTTGACTTCTTGAATATGTAGAACTGCTGTTTACAAAACAGTCTAGAAACTAAGCATAAGACAGGTACAATTTTTATTGCCCTGTTGTTCAGCTCGTTTAACATGTCTTTTAAAAAAATATGTTAGACATTGTAAGTTAAGTAACCAGCAGAAGTACAGCGATACAGTTCATGTTTCCAAGGTTTTAAGACATATTTGTCGTCTACGTGTTTTACAGGACGTGAAAGATTTACAAGATCAACGTGAACTATTGGAATTTGAACTAGAAGAAATGTCTCAGCTCTCAGTAAGCTAACCTTGAACACTAATGTTGCTAACATGTATTTAAAGTGTTAACTCGGTGAAGGGATGTTGTTAAGTAAAAGGATGTTAAAGATCCATGACAATTTTTTGGCTTCTAACACAACACTCTTATGGCGAAAGTTCTAGTAGCCTGAATTGCAGACTATCTAAATTTCTAACGGTTAAAAGAGCTTGAACTGGCTGCAACGCAGGCTAAAGGTCCAGTAATCATTAAGTTATTTGAATCAGAGTAACAATTAACACTTAGTATAATAAACAATTGCTGTCTGGAACATGTGTAACTAACTCTTTACCTAAAACTTGACGGTCTTAGCAAGCTAACAAGCTTGTGCAAAGAAAGGAGCACTAAAACGGTTAAGCATTAGTATAATATGCTAAGAAAACTACGCACCGGATTTCAGCTTCAAGAAAGAGTTCAAATCCTTTGCAATCTCTGCAAAATTTAACAGGAAAACCGATCTTTAAGTCATCTTGATGGAATCTGACGTGAAGCCGACCTCAAACCCAGGTTCATGTCACTCTCTTGTGCAAGAAACTGAGAAAGAGTAAGAACCTCGGTTGTTTGAAGGTAGTGACCTCACAGATGGCTGAAGTTCGTACTCGATCTTCATACTACATTGCATATTAAAAGCTTTCTGGACGTTGAAATTTTGTTTTCTTTTGAAAACTTCTTCTTTAAAACAGAGTGCTGCATTCTATTGAACTCTGTCAACAAGCAGTAGAATGTACTGTAAGAAAATAGACAAATTAAAATCTTTGTACTGCAACAAGCTAAATAGTGTTTACAGTGAAAGGTTTGTTTTTGAAATATGCATTGGTTATTGACAGGCTATTGGTTCAGATGATGAGAGACCGTTTTCTCCGAAGTCAAATGCTTCATTACCAAGTGATAAATCCCAAGATGATAACGAAGCTAATGAGTTCTCGGCTGAGGAAATCAAGGCGTGTTTGGAGAAACTGGAGAATGAGAAGGTGAATTTTAGTGTCATCGTTCCTCGTTATACTTTAGGAGAACATCCCATTTCTCCTACTGATTTAAAGTGTTTATGTATGGATGAAGGGAGAGACGGACAGATGCATATATGTGTGCCTATGTGTGGATAACTATAACCCACCCAATAATTTTCGTGCAGTCTCATTGGATAAAACGCATCACGTGGTACAAAATCGGAAGTAGGTTATCAGCGAATATACCCCTTCCAATTTGATGACTGCGCAATGATTTTGTCGGCCATTTTTAATCAAAACAACAAACGTTTTTTTCAAACTTTCAACAAGTTTAAATTGATAGACAAGAAAATTAATCTTTTCACCGAGTCTAACAACGAAGATTTTTAAAAAAGCCTGGTTTCAAAGGCAGTGCCAGACAGTGCAAAAAAAGTCCACAGAGTAAGCCGTTAACGTATTTGAAGGTAAAAAAAGCTGCGAGTCCACTTTCGCGAAACAACAGTTTCAATAACAAGCTTGACTAAACCTATCGAGCGTCTAAAGTTCTGTAAAATATCTTAAGCTTAAAAATGAGAGTTTACATTATCTCCAACTTCAATTAGTGTGGAGAAGACAGAAATTTTCATCGCTGCACTTGTTCACAAAGATTTTTTGAAGAAAAAATTATACGGGGAGGGTAATAAAATAAATAAACCCCTTTTTGGCTTACTGGTATATCAGAGGATATAATGTCATTGGCTGATAGATTGTTCTCAAAATCTCTCAGTTGCCCTCGAAGCATCGCTTCTCAGCCAACTGTTCATTTTTCGGACAATCTATTCGCAGCGGACATTATCCTCCGATATACCAACCGCCGGAAGGGGTTTATTTACTAACTATCTGGTTGTTTTTGTGTTTGTTTCTTGGTATGCCTGGTAGTTCTTTCTCTTTTGCACCAATCATTATAATAGATTTTTCTGTCATTTATCTTATCAACATTTTTCTCCTCACAGAACGTTGTTCTCACCTCGAGAGAAAGAAGTGTTTTGAGGCAGGCCAGAGAACTGATTGATTCCAACGCAAAGGTATTTTTAATATCATTTGAGTTGTTCGGAAACGAGGATCAAGTCATGTTTATGTAACGTAAAAGTATCCAATACAGTTTCATGGTTTCATTTTACTTAATCGTACTTTGACGTTTTTTTGCTGCACCATAAAAGTTAATGTTTGAGTAAATGGCTAGGAAATCATTTGGGCAAAAGCCCAATTATTGGAAAATGATTTTCATTTTTGGGAAAGTCTTTAAGTCCGTTAACGTAATTGTTACCTTTTGCGTTGTTTACTTTTTGTTTTGGATTGCAAAGCTACTTATCTTCATAACGTTCTTCGAGATAATAGTCAATGTTTGTTGCATGTGTTTTTGGACGATGAAATCATTTTATGTAAATGTGATAAAAAATTCAAACTGTGTCAAACAGTCTTCTTCAGGGAAAGTGGAAGCACAAGTTATAAACAAAGTATTATTTGAAATGTTTAAAAAAACTATGATTTTCTTTGTTCAAAAGTTAAGCGCAAATACTCCCGTGGGAAAAGTTTTCTTCTTCTCGGTTTAACGCGTCTTGTTGATGCTATGTACTTTGTTACTGTTCAGGTAATTGAAAATCTGCAGTCCAGTGAGTCATCTTTGAAAGAAAAGATAAGCGACTTAGAAGAAAAGGTAAATCCATGAAATAACTCTAAAATCAAGTAAATGAATATTAGTTGAAATCTCCGAGTTTGAAAGTTTTAGGCAGCTGACGTTTCGAACGTTGTTCTTTGTCACAGCAATCCACGAAATAGGCTGTTTTTATTTACTCTTCTGTAGCCATACGGAAACTAAAAAAATAACCCAAAGTGTGGTAAGCAGGGCTTTTCCAAATATTGGGTCACCAGTAATAAGCCTGTTAAATTGTTAGAGTGAAATTTGTACCAGGATAGCTACCTGGAAAATCAAAGAACCGAACCATTGCTTCATCTTGTTAGTTTCAGAAGTTACAGTTTGGTGTCTATGCTAGAAATGGGATGAGTTCTCGTAGAATTACACACAACAGCCCTTGTCTACTAAAGCATATTTCTTTTTATCAAAGTCATTTTTTTGTTTCAATCTGCAGCACTGGAAAGAAATGGAAATCTTAAAGGATAAAAGATTGGTTTCACACGGTACTATGACCGATCTAACTTGGGTAGAAGTAATAACACTTGAAAACCAAGACAACTTAAGCTTGGGAAAAGTGGAAAAGGGTTGCACCTCTGTTGATATGGAAGAGCTGAAGGAACGTCCTAGACACAGCCTCAAGAGTCAAATCCCTACATGTGAACGGGAGTGTTTGACTGATTTAACCCTACCTGATATTGAGTATTTTGAGGAACTAGAATCCTTACAGAATGAAGATGCTGTTTATGTTGGTAGTGATCTAGCGTTGAACAAATTAAGAACTAAACAAGAAGACAAGGGAATCGTGACGGAATTTACAATGGCTGATGTTGAATATTTGCAAGAGATTGAAATCGAACACCAGGAGTGCAATACAAGTAAGGATGCCAGTAATACTTTTGATAGTAGGAACAATATTGGTTTTGGCTTCACTGAACACGAGGAGAAGGCTTGCATGACCGACTTTTCTTTATCGGACATTGAGAGTTTAGAAGAAGAGGCTCATAGAAGATTTATGGAAAGCAATGCAGAAAACAGCCTTGTCAAGCATGAATTGAAAAATTTAGAACACAAGAGTTGTGGAACTGACCTTAGGTTTACAGATTTGGAGCATTTAGAAGAATTTAAAGCTGTTCATCAGAATTGTACTCATCCCCGCTGCGGGGCCTCCATTGAGAGCTCCAAACCAAGTGAGCAAGAATGTGTGATGGATTTAACTTTAGCAAAGCTTCAATACCTTGAAGAGGTCGAGGTGGCTCACAAAAGCTGCCCAGGTAATGAAACTACCTACACAAATGTGACAGTATGTAAATCTGATGTAAAGGAGAGCAGTACCTTGACAGATTTGACTTTACAAGAAGTTGATTATCTTGAACAGCTTGAAATTGTGCACAAAGACATTTTCGAGGACTACAAAAATTTGCAAAACAGATCTTATGTCGAGAAAGAAGATAAAGCAGCAGCAACAGAGGTGACCTTTAAAGATCTTGATGCTCTTGAGGAACTTGAGGTATTCTTTAAGGAAAACGAAAAAGCTATTAAAGATGCTTTTGGTGGAAAGCTGGAAATGATGGCGGAAACTAAAGAAACCCGCAGTGAACGTAGTTTAGAGACTAATACAAATCAACAATTAAATTCAAGCAAATGCAGTGTTAATGTTATGACTGATCTTTGTAAAGATGATATCTCAATCTTGGAGGAGTTTGAAAAAGAAAACAGAAGCTTAATGACAAATAATTCAGTTGTTGGGTCCGACTCGCAGTCGTTTCCAAGAACTAAAGGTATTAGAAAGGCAGACTCGGGAGTTGGAACGGACCTTACAATACCAGATCTTGAACAACTTGAAGAAGCAGAAAGTCTTTTCAGAGAATTAAGTGCAAAAGGTCAACTAGGGAGAAATGATACAGTTACAAAGCGAGATAGGAACACGGAGACACTTCTTTCACTTGCTGAACTTCGACAATTGGAAGATATTGCAAAATCAGTTTCAGAAGAAAATGCAAAGATGAATGAAGTAAAACAGATAACTGATATGGATAGAAAATCTGGTAGGTCTTTAGTTTTGAACAAATGCCGTAGAACAGGTTTCAGTTGAGTGTTGATTAAAACTGGATTTTGTCATAGTTTCATCCAGGGAACTGCAAATTCTCTTTACACACAGTTGTACGCTTGCTTAAAGGACCTCTAAAGTTCGCAGTTAGGTTAAGATAACGGCAATTAAAGTTTCCTTTATTTTATATTGGTAGACATTAAGGTATAAGTAGGTAAAGGCACATACTGTTGGTAGAACCAATAAATACATCTAGCTAATAGCACATAGGTAGTTTCATCAGTTTACCTAGCTTACAGAAAATTGGTAAAGTTCTTAGGTGTACCTAGTCAAGAGCATGTTGATACTGCTTAAAGGTATAACTACACAGACTATAGCAATTGGTAAATTTCATTGTGTTCACCACTAGGTAAGAGCACATTGTTGCTAAGACTGGCATTTCTTATCATTTTTTTCATTAAACCGCTCAGGGCGTTTTTGTGTGCACCACTAGATGAGAGCACAATGTTGGCAAGACTGGTATTTCTAATCATTTTTTTTATTAAACAACTCATGGAATTTTTGGCTTTAGTGAATAGGTTGCGAGAAAAAAAAATTACCGAAGAGACTTTATTCTTGTGCCACCTTAACCTTCTGTTTCGCTTTTAACCCTTTTCTTTCTTACTTCATACACTGATCCTTTACTGATCCTTTATTTATTCTCTGCCTAGATCTAACATTGTGTTGGTCAACTTTGTAAGATTCCTATTAGGTAACCTGTATCAATCAATTCTATACTATCTTGGCACAACGTTGTCTTGAATGGCACCCGTGGTTTTAGGAAGCAAAAAAGCACGCACATCTGCATCCAATGTTGTGATGGTAAGAAACTGTGCTAATAACTTTACTAACCAATCAGGTGTTGCCAATGAAACTTCACCGCTGTACGTAAGTACCGCCATATTGGAATATGAGGAACCAGGTAGGTATAACAGACATAACGCTTCCTTTAATACGAACCTTTCCCCTTCTACTGGATGTGTGATGGCAAATTCTGCTCATTTTATGAGCTAAAGCGACTCTCTGTTTTCAGTTGGAAGTGGCCAACGCGAGCTGTTTCTTTGATCTTTCTATTCTTTTTTCTGGAATGTCATCTGAAGTCTTTCAAAGACGTGATATTATCGAGGTAGATGGCATATTGACATTATAGAGATCGCGAAATCTCATCTCGAGTCTTATAAAATGTTATCTTGTCTAGGTAGGCTAAACATTGGCGTTTAAGAGGTTGAGAAACCTTATCTCAAGCCTTTAAAAGGGTTGTCTTGTTGAGGTAATGAGAACATGGGCATTAAGAGATCGAGAAACCCCCTTGCTTACCAATATTTTCAATCAACCAATGTGTGGCTTTTTTATCTTTTATACAGAATGTTATCTAACATTAACACACAGTTACTGTCAATCAATTGGATACAAGCTTCGAAATTCTGATTTGTATGGGCTCCATTTCCTTGGTACTTACGTGAACTTTCCTACTTAATGCACTCTCCTCCAGAGTGGTTAATAAAGCTTGAAAATGTTCTGGGATTTGGAACTAGTGGTGCGTTTATATAGCGCCTTTTCCATATGAATGCTCAAAGGCGCTTCACAATGATCAGTTTACCCCAAGTGGAGAGCATATATAGGCACCGCGTGGTGTTGGAAGCTATAAAGTTGTTAGGCAAGAAGTAGTCGGTTTCAAATAGTTACAACCTTATAAAAAGCGGATGAAGATACTAACAATAAACATCTGATGCCTTAGGGTTCGATTCCATTCAAGTTGTACTTAAACCTTCTCACAAACAAGAAGTAATCCCAGATGTGCTAGTCCGGAAAGAGGATGAGTACTCTGATGAAGAGAGGCTGGTCGTCTTGAGTCGCCCCAGTAGTACTGTGTCAGTGTCGTCAGCACACTCCTGGGAGAGGAGTTTCACTGTAACTGGTGGAACTCACGACAACGAGGCTGAGTCTCTAGGCCTTGACGAGAACTTGCTCCAAGAACTCGAGAGACAACAGTTTGATGGTGAGCGCTGTAAGATTGATGACCACAAAAGCTAAAGTTTTATTACAACTCGTTACCTTCGTTACCTAATGCCAAAAGTTTTGAATTTGAAAATTTGTCCCAATCCTTGGGTTTCAAGACCTAGAAAGAAGTTGTTGTTTGGGCGGCAATCGTTTGCAGCCCGAGTTAATCAAGATCTTAACCACGTGAAAAAAAAGGAAGATAAGATTTTTAAAACATTTGTTAGTTAGGGTAATAGTATGTGCGGTCTCGTTTTAAAACCAGTAAAGTGGAATCCAACCTTTTGTAAGTGTTTGGTACTGACACGATGTAAATTGGAGATTTCGAAAACTCAAATTTCTGCATGTTTTGAAAACTCACATCAACAAATTTGTGTTTGTTTCTTATTTTAAAATCCAAAATTTTCATTTTTCCCTATAAAATATCTTTGATACCGAGAGCATTCTAAAAGCAACCCGTCTGATTAAACAATAGTGATAATTGTTTTATTATAAAAAGACTGATTTAATGATAATAATGATAATATGTGACTCGCTAATCTCTCTTTACTGCAGTCAGAAATGAAACTACAAAGGACGTTGCTCACTATGATCGGATCCAAGCACCTAATTTCTCTAGTATTTATCGACGTTTTTGTTGTTTTTAGGGTAGCGTCTATGTCTTAAGGCTGCATTTACAGAGTAGATGAAGATTAAGATAACTCAAGGAGACTTCTAGAACAACGTTTACCTCTCTGGGATTAATAAGGTGATCTGTGTTTGGAAGTGGTTCAAATGCTTGAGTTTTTATAGGAAAAAATGAAGATGAAAAAGAACTACCATCAAAACTCGTAAGGAAAATTACAGAAGAAGAAGGAGAAGAAGAGATTGCTTCCGAGACGTGCTACGTTGAGGAGACATTACCAAATGAACTCGCCTCTGCACTGGAAGAACTTGGCATACTAGGTACCAAGCCTCTGGATGATGAAGCTGCTGCAAGAGGTGAGGTTACTCGGAAATTACCTGGCGCTTCTTCTTGGTGCTTCAGTCAGTTACCGGTAACGCAAGGGAAATTGACATTACTTCGAACTATTGGGGTTTCGAATTATAGGGATAATTTTTACAGTAAATACATGAAGCAAATCCAAGGGAAACCAGTTTTGATTTGAGTTAGCGGGAATTCGAGTTACCAAGGGTTCGAGTTATCAGGGTGCAACTGTTGTGCTATTGATTATCGGAGGGAGTGTGTGAGCAAGGGTAAAGTCTGTTGAGCAGGATTTTGTCAAGGATAAGTTTTGGAATTTTTTGATAGGAGTGGAACTATTTTGAAAATTCTAGTCATGTGGCAATAAGTTTGTTTGCTGAGAAAATTAAATGATATTCTATTCATGCTGCAGCATAGATAACGTAAAAGAAGCGGTACGTCACTGAACGAACATGTTATACTACTTTTAGGTGATATTCTCGCCTTAGCTGGCCTTAATGTTTTAAAGAATATGTGGGAGGTAATCCAGAAAAATAAGCTCTTAACTTTCTTCAACAACATTTGTGTAATTGGCGTACAGTCGTATTAATATTCGTAATTTTTAAAAATTCTTTGTTTCAATCATCCGTATTTTTTATGCATCTTTTTGCTCCGTGATTCAAGATAGTGAAACGGAACTTAGAAATAACAATCAATAAAGCAAAATAAAAAACATGTTGTACGTATAGTTTCTGCTTGCATCTTAATCTCGTCACATGTAATACTACTAGGTAAAGATGCCACCGATGGAAGGCGAGGAAGTGCAGTGGATCTGTTTGACAACTTCCTGAGGGAGAGGAAGGACTCTGAGTTGTCGAGTTTGTTATCAATACAGCAGAGTAATGGCAGTGACCCAAATCCAACAGAGCCTTCAATTGTGGTGAGATTTAAAAGTCGCTTTGGGGGAACTGAATGTAATTTGTTTTAAAAACTAATGTTTTGAAGAAGTTTATTAAATTTGTTCCAGGCAGCGTGAATGATCGTTTTGGGGGATTCTCTTGTATTAGTGGTTCTTTATATCTAAGGCGAAAGGTAGGGTTGCGATCAGGAGATAGGTTCGGGAAATTTGTAACCTATGATAGATATACAAACATTACTTAACATAACTTGAATAAGCAGGACTGGGTGCGCAAACAAGAGGGTACGATTGGTTTCTGTGTTGGAACTTAGGTCCTAAATTATACACTATAATAGTTAACACCGTTTAACTTTAGAGTGTTTGATTAAGTCGAAAAATTAAAGTTTTTCAATTCAATAACTGTTTTATCACAAGTTAAAAGCTCGTAATTAGTGTACTCTTAACATTTCCCTTGTCAGGTTTTAGAAGAACTGCAGAAAGAGAATGCGATTTTACGAGACAGAATTCAGGATATTCAAGAATCTGTAGAGGTTTGACGGATTTCTATGTTTGTTGTTTAAGGAGGCGTGTTATCTTTTTCTCATTCAAACTTCACTTTGTTTGTCATGCTTACAAAGTCAAAGATACCATTAACGTGCTTTGGAATTATTTTCATTTTTTGAGGATGTTAAGGTTCAAGCGAGCGAGAATGACTTATTGAAGATCAAAGTACAACAAATGGAGGATTACCAGCACAGAACGGCACAGGTAAAACCTTCTTGTTGTCTTTTGATTCAACAAAACTTCTTGTCATTGTTTTCTAAATCAAAAGACTTTTACATAAGAAAAGTAAAGTGGCACCATGGTTGATCCAAGATCAATTTTTATAAACCTGTATTATGAAATTATTTCTTGGCAATCAGAATGAAATGTTGACACTTAAGCATTGGAAGTCCGTCAGAGTTGGTTTACTTGTTGCTCTCTTTTCAAAGGTCATTGAGGACTTAGAAAAAGATAACTCGTCTCTCCGAGACAAAGCGAAAGAGTTGGAAAATGAAGAAACAAGGCTGAAGAGTGAAAACGCTTCCTTGACTGAAAGGGTGCAGGAGCTCGAACAGGCAATGGTACGGGGAATAGTGATCGACTAGGCAGGGTTAAGGGGAAGAAAGATTGATTTTGCAAGGTTAAGGGGAAAAAAGATTGACTAGGCAGTGGTTAGGAGAAAAGAGAGGTTTAACAGATAGTTGGTAGTGAAGGCAAGAGAGGTTGAACAGATAGTGGTAAAGGGAAGAGAGATTGAACAGATAGTTGGTAGTGAAGGCAAGAGAGATTGAACAGAAAGCGTTAAAGGGAAGAGAGATTGAACAGATAGTTGGTAGTGAAGGCAAGAGAGATTGAACAGAAAGCGTTAAAGGGAAGAGA
>JAOBRD020218146.1:0-14678 GCA_027575215.2 Hydrozoanthus sils | reverse complement strand
GGTTGAACAGATAGTTGGTAGTGAAGGCAATAGAGGTTGAACAGAAAGTGGTAAAAAAAAGAGAGGTTGAACAGATAGTTGGTTGTGAAGGCAAGAGAGGTTGAACAGTTAGTGGTAAAGGGAAGAGAGATTGAACAGAAAGTGGTAAAGGAAAGAGAGGTTGAACAGATAGTTGGTAGTGAAGGCAAGAGAGATTGAATAGAAAGTGGTAAAGGAAAGAGAGGTTGAACAGATAGAGGTAAAGGGAAGAGAGGCTAAATAGTTGTTTAAAGGATGAAAGATTAACTGGCGTCCGTCTCTCTTGTGAGACAGCCTTGTAAACATGATTTGATGAATCGATAAGATTAATTTTCATCCCCTCTAAGATGCCAAGACCTGATGCAAGTGTACCCTTTATTTTTCATTCCTTTGAGGGTGCGGATGAGGTTGTGAAAGAGAATGCAGACCTGCGTGGCCAGATCAGGGAGCTAACGGTGAAAGAAACTGTGTTGTTGAGAGATCAGATTGAAGAGCTCAAAGACTATAAGAACAAGTCTGTTGAGGTGAGGTGCCAGTTTGATGTTGTACCAGAGCTTGGATTGGGGAAAAAGTGTATAAAAAGCCAAGAATAGTAATGTTGGAAGTGTTGCTAAAGTCACGGGTGTGTTCTATAAATTCGATATGTGAAACTCATTTATATGTACAAGGCCCAAAAATCTAAATGTAAAGAATGTCTAGTTATGTGAATCTCGATCAAGGTCCCTTTAAATACTACGTGTGTTTGAGCAGTATTTTATCACTATCAGTAATTTATACGGCTGGGTAAACTTTCTATTATGTGTAGATGTTTGATATTTTTGTTTTGTTATCTTTGTAGATAATTGAAGATTTGTTAAAAGAGAATGCAGCGCTTACAGAGAAAACACAAGATGCCGAAGTACGTTGAATGAAACTTTTAGATAAAATTCGAAGTCAAGTCTTCGAAATCTTTTTTTCTCTCATTGACGTAGTAAAATTGGGTTCGTTCATTCTAGATTGCTGAACACCTTGAGACAGACAATGAGGAGTTGCAAGCAACAATCAGAAAGCTGGAGAGGAGCATAGAAACGGTAAATTGAGTGGAGAATTTTTTGAACGGGGATAGATAGTGTTTAATGAGAAATCTAACGGTATAAAGTCAGGAAGTTTCGATACCTTGTCATAATAATCAATTGAATTAGCTAACTTCTGAGTTCGAATAAAACTAATAGTTTGATAATGAAGACAAGTTTTTCGTTAAAACCTCGTGACTTTGTATAATGTTAGCCTTTCTATTCAAATACTGTTCCTAAAGTCAACAAATAATGATAATTTAAACAATGTGTTCATGCAAATTGTCAAACAAACATCACAAGTATTTTTTATGGAGCACCATGTGCAGTGCCGGAAAGGAAATTAACCCTGACAGAAAAACAGAAAAATTATCCACCTTTTTCGGCATATTCACTACTTAATTGAAAAAATAGATGTAAAAGGCAGAAGTATGCTAGCCGAAGCCCAAGTTTTAGTAGCCCCGCACGTGTATTTTTCAACATGTAATCCGTATTACATCTTAGTCTGTAGCTGTGTTCGCAAGAAGAATTGCATTTGTTTCAAGATTTGTTTCCCCTAGAGAGCAGATGAACTTATCTCTTCATCATATTGTTTATCTTTTTATTAAAAACAATTACTCTTAGTTGATCAAAGATTCCACACAATCTTGTATTAGCCAGCTGGCTACAGGTCCTAATAATATAGTGGCCAGCATTCGTATTTTCATTGGTAGCATTGGCCACTTATAGGTGGCAAGTTCGAGCCCTGAATGCAAAACACCTTTTGTACTTAACTATAGACTACAGATGAGCTGAAAGCAGAGAACACTTTACTCAAAGAGAAGTTGGAGGAACTTGGAATTGTTAAACGCACATCCAATGAGGTATGTTTATATTGAATTTTAATAATGGCTTTTCTGCTTGCACGTTTGTTGTACCTTGTTATGAGATCTTTGTTCTGTACAGATTGCAGGAGAGTTGAAGATGGAGAATGGGCTGTTGAAAGATCAGTTGGATCGACTACAAGAAAAAAGCGAAAACTCTGCAGAGGTACTTAAGAAAACATATACAAACATACACTTACATACATATAAAATTTACAGCTCGGCTTTTGCAGCTAATTTGGAATACTATGAATATGCTTTACATCTAAAATTACTTGACTGTACACCTATATGTGTATAGACTATGAAAAGTTTTAAATATGTGGGATTAAGATTAAAAGTTAAAAAATTTCCAATAATGATAATACGTATCTACTAAAAAAAATAAGAGCTACAAACAATCGTGGTGAGCATACATAGCATCTGCATGCTCCATCCAGCAAGTCTAATTTATTGCCTTAACAGAAATCAATTTCATGTGATTCGACCTGAGTGGTACCAATCTTGTTGATGTTTTTTTCAAGTACAGGAATAAATTAGGGGAGATAGAAGTGCAGTGTCACTTACGACAAAGCAACAATAGGAGAACAAAACAAATTGATTTTTTCAGACAAAAAGTTTAAGGTCAATATGGCTTTCTAAAGAAATTAATTTGACTCAGTCAGTGTTTCTAAAATTAATTATAAAAGATAAACTGTTCTCACTGGCGGTTCTGGTCTTTTCCCAAGTAACACAAGTGCTCTGATCAAGTGCAGACACGACTGCCATCTTTTTCACAAAAGTGTCAACCTTGTAGCATAACTAATGTCGTGACATAACAAACCTTCTCGTGGGAAGTCAGGAGCCACGTGCAGCTACATACATACTCCTGGATCTTTACAGGTTCATTTACACATTGATCCTGAAAATATTTTTGTGCTATAATAACAGAGACGAATGCTTCTAAAAGATTTTTTTTCATGTGGTTTGACCCGCATTACGTTACATTACAAGTTACAGAAAATGTTGCCTTGCATGATTTCACATAATGTGTTAGCTTTATCTTACATATCGTGTGGCTACAAAGCGGCAGAGACAAGGCTTTGACAAAAGTTTACGTTGCAGGCTGTGGAAGATTTGAAGGAGGAAAACGAATTGTTAAAAAGGCAGGTGAAGCTGCTCGAGAACAAATCCGATGCGTCGACTAAGGTATCACCAATTCTTCTTCTAAATCGTGTTTTATGTTGTTCTACAATTATATTCAACAGATAATCTGTATGGTTAACTTTCAACCTCTGTAGTGTTCACTGCTAACTTTGTGTTTTGTCCGATTTGTACGGATTGCTTTTGAACTCTGTAGGGTTCATTTCTACCCTAAACTACTTTCCTGAGTTTTATGTTGTTCTACAATTATATTCAACAGATAATCTGTATGGTTAACTTTCAACCTCTGTAGTGTAGGGTTCATTACTACCCTATACTACTACCCTGTGTTTGGCCAAACTGTATGTTTATTGGTTAGTTTTCATCCTCTGTAGGGTTCATTTCTACCGTATACTACTACCCTGTGTTTGGCCAAACTGTATATTTATTGGTTAGTTTTCATCCTCTGTAGGGTTCATTTCTACCGTATACTACTACCCTGTGTTTTGGCCTACTTGTATGTTTATTGGTTGATTTTTATCCTTTGTAGGTTTCTGAAGATCTAGAAATGGAGAATAAGTTGCTGCGGGAGAATGTAGAACATCTTGAAGATGGCAAAGATAGATTTATTGAGGTGTGAGCACATTATTTGTATTTTCTCTGTCCTAATTGACCAAAGAAAATTGAGCTTCGAGTTTCTTCTTTTTTCTTAGACCTGTGAAGCTCTAAGGAGAGAAAATGAACACTTCAGGGACCAAATTCAACAATTGGAAAATGAGAAAGAAACGTATGCGCAGGTAAAGTTAATGACCTTTCACCAAATAAGAAGAGCAGCTTTTAAGAGAACAAGTTCCTGCATGTTACATATCTGTTTCTGTTGCGTATTAACCCCAATATATCGCGTACAAGCCCACAGTTCACCTCAACAAGTCGCTTACCATGGCCTGTTATTGATTCTAATCTTCTTGTATTGCGCATGAGCTATTAGGTGTGGGTTTTAGTTTTAACTCGAGGTTTGGTTTTGGACGATGCCTTCTGTCCAGGTCGAAACGTGTAAGACTTCATCTCGTTTTTACCGATTTTTCCGTTCAATGTTTTACGTACAAGCGAAATAAAGTTCAGAAAGATACTTCAATTTTATAGAAATATTATATCAAGTAACATATCTCGCTATCTCAGGAAATGATCCAGGAACGTGAAAAATTACAGATTAAGATTCAAGAACTAGAAGGACGAAGAGATAAATGTATTGAGGTGAGTTGGTGAATTTACGATTTGCTCAAATACTTGATCGAAGATAGAAAAGAAATCCAACATAAACTTATTGAAATTTTGCTTTTCAACCAAAGGCAATGGATGAATATGAGAGGGAAATAAAGCTGTTGAGGGACCAGTCATGTGACTTTGATGAAAGCAGAAGTGCATTCGCAGAGGTAAATAAGTAATTCACTTTTATCCTTTTCATTCTCGAGTATATCATCATAGGCCTTTTGTGTTTCATTATATTGATTTTTGAGACAGTCTAGATTATCGCGTAAACACTCTAAGGTTTCAAGTTGAGTTTCCTTATCTTTTAATGCTTCAAAAACTAACGCAATATGCTTATTTAATGCAATATAAGACTTCTTTCAATCTTTTTCGCGTAGTTCTGTTTGATACAATTTTCCTTTTTCTGTCATTTTCCGCTCCCGCCCTGTAACCTCATGGGTGCTTACGGCCTGTTCTGAAAACGATTTTTCTGCATCTTTTTTTTTCAAAAAAAATCTATTAGCACTGTCCACTGACATTTCTTTCACTTCATTGTTTCACGAGGGTTCATTAGCCATTGTTTTACTGTAGCGGTATATGCGAATTTTCGATACGACGACAGCGAACTGTATTTTACTGTAATGAGTAAAATGCGAGCAAATAACATAAAAAACTAAGTTAACTGAAATATACTAAACGAACAAGCGACTAATGTAACATAACAAATACTCTATAAATCTAACGTTCAATGCAAGCAAATATAACACAATATCTCATTTACAAAACGAATACAGCAAGGTGCAAAAATAACTTCAAATAAAAGGAACATTTAGCACTTGTGGCGAACAAGCATTTATAGCGTTCGGATCGCTAGTTAACAGATAAACTTAAACGTAACTAAAACTATAAATAAAAACTTACACAACAGTTCTTGGTTCAAATGACGAAGCAGGCAGAAAAACGAAGGTACTGCTTTCGACAAGCCGAGTGAGATGCAACTAAACTAAAAATCTAAAAAACTTGGTTATAGCTAAAATAAAATGTCACGTGACAGCAAAAAACAAAAGAAAGCGCGGGAAACGAAAACATAAATAATGAATTACTCAAGTCGGCGGCGGTGCCGTTACACCAGCTTTGCTATAGCGAAATACTTGTTCGAGTCAAGTGACCCATTTGGGCCGGCGCATATCTCTGGTTTCCTCAGTGTTAAGTGGCTGAGAGTCTTAGACTTCTCCTTGACAGGACACTAATCTACCACAGGTTAGTCCCCAGCAGAAGCTGGTTTTCAGTTATACAGCTGAATCAACTGGAACAAGATAAAGTGTCTTACTCAAACTCGTGAATCTAGGATTATGAGTCAAACTTGCTAACTACTCAGCTAATGCACCGTCTTTGTTATATGGATGTAAGTTTTGTGCAACGAGTCCCGCTACTTGCCGACCGTACACTCGATTAATAGGTTGTTTGAATAATACCGCTTTTTAAAGTGAGGCCAGCTGATGAAAGCTTGCTTTAGCTCTTTCAAATATCAAGATGTGTGCACAGAACCTACTGTTATAACGTTACCAAACTCCTGACGGCCCTTCTAGCCGAAGCAGCAGAGTTCAGCAGTTTTTGTAGTAAGTCCATGAGCAGGGATTCAATAATTGGTGAGAACTGTTAGAATGACAGTTGGCTGGCCAGAGCTGTCAGATAGAAAGCATCATACCGGCATACAACTTTCATTACACTCTGTATAGTTTGTCTTTTTTGCTCCTTGTCTTAGTTACATATCTGACTTACTCCCATAGACGATTGGTGATCTTAAAGCAGAGAACCAGAATCTTTCAAGGCAGGTTGAGTTGTTGGATGGAAATCAGAAGCAAAACGTCGAGGTGAGTATGTTAATGACATTGCTGTTTGTTTCTGTTTTTATTTCTGTTGGTTTTATTTCCATTGCCATTGTCGATGTTGCTGCATGTTGCTATTTGCGTCAGAAGTGTTTTTATTTCTGTTGGTGTTATTGCCGATGTTGTGTTTTGCAGTTGGTGATGATTTTGCTATTGTTGTTATTTATCGTTGTGATGGTTATCACCATTTTCTTTATCATCATCAACATTATCACTGTGATGGTCGTCATAATTTTCTGTGTCATCATCATCATCATCATTGCGATGGCCATCAACATTTTCTATATCATTATCAACACCCTTTTGTGATGGTCATCATTATCATTAACTATATCATCATTGTTATAAGGTTCTAGGCAGAAAAACGCACTCTAATGAAGAAAATATTGGGCCCCTGGGAACATACACGTTTGATGACTCTACTACCCCGTAAATTGCTATGTTGACAGCATGGTGAGTCCCGGTGGTGTAGTGGTTATCACGCTTGACTAGTAACCAGGAGACGTGGATTCGAGCCCCAGTCGGGGCATTTAAACCAATTTTTTTCGGAAGAGTGTGTTGGAAGGGAAAAAACAACTTATATGTATTTCTGCTTATATCATGTTATTGATACTGTCGATGTCAAATCATTACCATTGCCATTCTTGTTGTCACAGACCGTGAAGGAGCTGGAAAAAGAGAATGGGACATTAAAGAACAAAATACTAGAAATGGAAGAACAACGAAACAGATGCAACGAGGTGAGAACCAGTTGAGAAAGATGAACTGAGTTTTTAGGCAATCTTTGTATTTCAGTTCTTAAGTTAATGTTAAACTTGTTATTTCAGAATAGTTCGTCTGTATTTTATGTTAAGGATGCACGCGACAAGTTTGATAACACAGCTGCTTAATCTTTTGTTTGGCGTCTCTAGGGAGTGATTGCACCCCAAGAATATACGTTCTAAATATGTTTATTTATAGAGAGAAGATTTTACACGGTGGTGCGAATGCCACACTCGCTTGTGAAATCTCTTTTTCCCACTTGAAGATAAAATTCATACGTTCGCGTCAACCTGTAATTTTCTTTTTATTATATAGATATGAGTGTTGGTTGTGCTGAAACGAGCCGGAAAAATACAGAAATGACGTCAGGGATATATTCACTAGTGAGGAATATGTCACTCGTATCCCGGATGTAGTTCCGTATGAAATCTACGAGTGACGTATATTTTACAGTAAAACACTCGTATCTAAATCATAAGGAGTGTATCCGATGCTAAGGAGTGAATCAATTCTCCAATCACGCGTAAAACACGCTAAGAACGGTTCTTGTTGTAGTCTAGGAAAAGAGAACATAGAACTAGGACAGACCATTAATCTATTTCTTTGGTCAGTAGGCTATTTGCGAGTATGAAAAGGAGGTTAAACTACTAAAAGACCAGACTTGCGAACTTGACCTAAGCAAAGGAGATTTCACAGAGGTGAGAGTGTTCGCAGTTGTTCAACAGAATTTCCATCGGGAGAGCAGGCGTATGAATGGATATTGTTTCTCTATGCTAAAGAAGGGGGCTTATTTTAACTTTGAACTCTAAGGGAAGAAGCTTGTGTGAGAGGGGGGTTTGATGGAGCTTTTATTGTAAATGTCAGCTAAGGCAGCTTCTTTGATTGCGTACCACCAACTTTCATTATCGCTAAAGGCGCAGTTGGCTGAGAAAATCAACGATACAATACGACATTGAAACGAGATTGATAGCATTAACTATTATTTTAGTTACTAACCACATACGCAATGGCCATATAGAAAAAAAAAAAAGGTTTAGTTATAAGTGCTCTTTCTCAGAAACAAAGTCAGTTCAGGTAACACCCGTACAGCGTTTGCCTTCTTACTTTGTCAGAAAATAGTGTGATAAGGGAAATTTTACCACGAAATTTTCTCGGATTTTGATATTGTAGGTTAAAACTGAGTTCTTTTTCTCTAAATTCCAGACTGTTGAAGAGCTTAAAGAAGACAATGAGAAACTTAGAAAGCAAATTCGTAATCTTGAGGAAAACTATAACAGTGGCTCGGAGGTAAGTTTATACTGAGGCCACTCGGTCGTTATTGCGTTGTTGATTGTTGCTATTGACGTTTATCATAGATATTGGCAACTTTGATATTCTTTTGTATATATTTGAGTTAAAAGGTAAGAGAGTATTCACTGAAAAAAAGGCTAGCTAGGCAAACTTGAATGTAGACAAAAGAGTATCAAAGTTACTGCCATTTAATAAAAGAGTCTATTGCTGAAGGTCTTTGCCTTGAATGTTCCTCTTGCTGTTGTTGTTGGTGGTTGTTTCTTTTCTTGTTCGATTTTAGTTGAAGCGGAAGGGATCTGAGCCCGATGATTTAGCTAATCACATTTTGCTATAACTGATTTTGTTGCGTTATCATGGTTACTGATTAGCTCCGAGGAAAGGTGAAAGCTCAAAACGCGAACTCTTTGAACTTCACGAGGCTTTTAATAGCTGATCAAATGTCTGACTATGGTCTCTGACGCATAGACCTTTTCAAAAATGGTGGCGAATTTAATGTTCTTTTGTTTGCACTCAAATTATTCTTGAGTTAAACTTTCAAAAGAGTACGTTACCCAAAGCGAGGTTATACAGGCTAACTTGAATTCACACAAAATAGTATAAAAGCGCCGCTCCTTTTCGAAAAAGGTCTATACCATGATAAAATCTACCGAGCGCAGGCGTGGTTGTTGTTGTTGTTGTTGTTGTTGTAGTAGTAGTTGTAGTTGTTATTTCTTTTGCCGTTGCTACTGCTATTGCTGTTTTTAATGTTGTTCAATTTAAGTCGATGTTGTTACTGCTGGGCCTGTACGAGTTTCTCAAGAAAACAGTTCGCGTCGACTGTTGAAAACATGAATGCACTTTAACCACTTAATCAGTCATAATTTGTTTCTTTCGGTGATTATTTTGATTGACAACTATTGTTACTAATCCCGCTTTCGGAACCAGTGATGCGTAACTTCCGCCATGCGCATAACCTTGATACTCCCCCTTTAACACTTTCCTTGTTTTCATTTTCAATGTTAATATTGTTATCTTTATCGGTGTTACAGACTGCATTGGACGTGGAGAAAGAAAATCAGACATTAAAAAACAAATTACAAGATATGGAAGAACAAAGAAGCAAGTGTAACGAAGTGAGAATTACTGATTTACTGTTCAAAGTAATTTAGCGACTGAAGTTATAAGAGTCCACTATAGACCGTTTTCACGAACTCCCTGGAGACGCCAAAGACAAAAGACGAAGCGGCCATGTTGGTGCCCTAAACAAAAGAAATCATCAAAATTCTTTTGTTCAAGGGTTCCAACATGGCCGCTATGACCTCAGTTGAAAACTATCTATACAAAGGAAGATGGTACTTTTACATTTTATATTTTGCGAGAGACTACCATCGCCAGATGTCTGATGGAAAAAAGTTTGTTGTGTCATTTAAATAATTTTAAAAAACAATTACATCGCAACTTGTCAGATCGCATTATTGCCAACTAAGAACTTGAAAGAGTAGTTATCAAGGAAAATAAAAAGAAGTGCGATAAAACAGGAATTTCATTTAATTGTTCAGATTGTTGAAGAGCTAAGAACTGAGAATGAGCTACTTAAAGATCAAGTTCATAAACTGGAGGAAAATTATGACAACGGTTGTAAGGTGAGTTCGTATATGGAGTCGCGTTCTTACTGTTTGTACTGCTACCTGCTGTTGCAGCTGTTGTTTCGTTTGATGGTTTTGCCGAGTTACTGCCCCTTTTGTTTTATTGGTTATTGTTGCAGACTGTCTTCGAGCTAGAGAAAGATAACGAGACGTTAAAGAACAAAATAAAAGATCTTGAGGAACAAAGAAGCAAGTGTAACGAGGTGAGGGTGTTTTCATGTGATGTCATCATTGTTGTGTTTGCTTCAATTGTAAACGGTGTGTAGAGACGCGGGGTTATACTATAGATCAGAAATTGTGAATTTATTTTGTTCCAGAATTATTCAAGTTTTGCTTGGGGTTTCATTCCTTTGTTTTATTTTAAGACCTCGATGTACCTTCATTCCATTTAAAGTATTCAAATCTGAACTTGTTTGGTTGTTTGTTTGTCTGAGTACCACCAAAATAATAAATCGCCCGCTAGTTTGATTAGTATACTTAGGTAACTATAAGAGTTCCGTTCGTTTGCACTCTACTTCGAAAAATTGAATGTTATACAGAAAGAGGTCAGTTTAATTATCTTCTTTGGTTGCTAGAGGCCAAAAAGGGCTTGGGTTAGAGTAAAAGGTTGGACCGTAGAAAACCCATACATTAAGTGCGGAAACAGTATACGTTAATGGAAATTGAAATGGCGGTAACTGCCTGTTACTTTAAACTTACTACTTATTTAATAACTATTAACGATCTTAAGTTAAAGGTACATTAGACATTTTATGCTGAGAATAGTTTTCAGTGAAGTTTGGTAGTAAAACGCCGAAACTTTGTACTTAAAGTTGCCCAAATGCAAGCTGAAAATGTTAGTTTTTGGTCGACAGGCTATTTGCAAGTACGAAAAGGAGGTTAAGCTATTAAAAGACCAGACTTGCGAGCTTGAACTAAGCAAAGGGGATTTCACAGAGGTAAGGGGATTCACAGGATCTTAGGTAAATGGCTGAAGTTAAGAGTCCAATATACGAAGAAAGATGGCAGTTGTATCTTTCACAATTCTTCGCGAGACTATAGCCCCGCTACCATAGCATAGAGAAGTGTTTGGTGGAAAAAGTTATTTGCATCGTTTAAACTTTTAAGTCAAAGTTGTTACTGTACATTCTTCTAACTAAAGCGCATACTTTTATTTAAGTTTGGGATAATTTACTTTTCATCTTTAGTAAATTTGCTTTGTTGATTTTCATATTGTCGGTACTGAATGTCTTATTTTGTATGTTTTGTGAAAGGAGAAGATAAATGTTGATAACTGTGACTAGGACTGCAAGATTTGTATAGCTTTTAACTTATCCAGATCTGATCATCTTTGATCATTTTTCTTAAGTGCCTTTAGAAGTAAAACATCGCTTGAACAACTGAGGATTGGCTCAATGAAATAAAAGAAATAATTGGTTTCCTGTGCCTGTGAACATTTGCAACACTTGGTCAGATCGCATCATTGCCAGCTAAGAACGGCTTGAAAGAGTAGTTATCAGGGGAAATAAAAAGGAGTGCACAAAAACAGGACTTTTATTTTTCGAATTTTAGATTGTTGAAGAGCTTAGAACGGAAAATGAGCAACTTAAAGATAAAATTTATAAACTGGAGGAAAATTATAACAACGGTTGTGAGGTGAATTCGTATATCGAGTCGTGTTTGCACTTTTTGTATTACTTCCAGTTTTGCTGCAGCTGTTGTTTCGTTTGATGCTTTTGCCGAGTTGTTGTCGTTTTTGTTTTTATTTGTATATTGCTTGTTATTGCAGACTGTTTTGGAGCTGGAGAAGGATGACGAGACGTTAAAGAACAAAATAAAAGATCTGGAGGAACAAAAAAGCAAGTGTAACGAGGTGAGGATGTTTTAGATGATATTATCGTTGTTATGTTTGATTTGTGAGTTGTGGCACGATTATTCAAATTTTGCTTGTTACAGGATTCCATTTTCCCTTTGGAACTTAGCTACCTAGATTCCAGTCAGTGAATTAAAGTCTTCAAGTCTGAATTTGTTTGTTTAACTGAGTACCACTAAAAGTCAGATTTCCTTTGCACTTTTTTCAGTTTATTTCATTTCGTATTTAATAATCCTTTAAGTCGTCATAGACTATACAGGATGCTAAGAAGCGGTACAATAAAAACACATATAAACGTGAACACAGTTAAGAATACCAACTGGTTGGAGGTATTTACAAGCGCGTAGTAAATTTGACTCTGGAATCACCGAAGACAAATCCGGTCAGTGGTCAGAGTGGGACTCGAACCCAGGATCACCGCATGCAGATCCGGCACCCTAACCACTGAGCCACGGTGTCCCGTTTTAAAGGGGTGGAGTGAAAAAAGGGGACTATGGACTGTAAAAAAGCCATACTTAATATGCTAAGAAATGATAATGGAAACTAAAATAGCGGGAACTGTATGTTACTTAAAATTTACAACTTTTTTATTACTAAGAGTAACAGCTCTAGGTTTGGTAAAGGGAAGTAAGATGTTTAAAACTGTCATCATTAAAGCTTAACGACGAAACTTTGTGAACAAAGGTGCCAAAATGCAAGCTCACAGTACAACTAAAGGAGTCTTAAGTGTGTTATAATTAGCTTTCGACCGACAGGCTATTTGTGAGTACGAAGAGGAGGTTAAACTGCTAAGAGACCAGACTGGCGAGTTTGACGAGAGCAAAGGAGAATTCACAGAGGTAAGGGGGCTCAAAGCACTTAAGGTTACGACTGACTTTAAAAGTCCACTATACAAAGAAAAGTGGGAGTTGTATCTTTTTCACAATGCTTTGCGAGAAACCACCGCACCAGCGCTAAAAAGGCATAGAGAAATGTCTGGAAAAAAGTTATTTGTACGTGTCGTTTACGTAAAACTTAAAAAAATTAAACTACATCGCCGCTTATCAAGCCTAAGCAAAACGCTCTTGATTTACAATAATAATGATCATCTTTCTGTCTAAATAAGTAAAACATTGCTTGAATAACCGAGTGTTGGAAAAAAAAAGTGCTGTCTTTTACCTGTGAACTTTTTCAGTACTTGGTCAGGTAACAATAAGCTAAGAACTTAAAAGAGAAAACAAAAAGGAGTGCGCTGAAACAGGAATTTCACTTATGAATTATAGATTGTTAAAGAGCTTAGAACGGAAAATGAGAAACTTAAAGATCAAATTCATAAACTGGAGGAAAATTATAACAACGGTTGTGAGGTGAGTTTGATATGGAGTCGCGTTCTTACTGTTTGTGTTGCTACCAATTTTGTTCCTGTTGCAGCTGTTGTTTCGTTTGACGCTTTTGCGGAGTTACTGCCGTTTTTGTTTTATTTGTATATTGATTCTTGTTGCAGACTGTTTTGGAGCTGGAGAAAAATAACGAGACATTAAAAAACAAAATAAAAGATCTGGAGGACGAAAGAAGCAAGTGTAACGAGGTGAGGGTGTTTTCAGTGATGTCATCGTTCTTGTGTTTGCCTTAATTTTAAACGGTTTGTAGAGAGAGGCAGGGTTATACTTTACATGAGAAATTGTGAGTTTGTGCCAAGATTATTCAAATTTTGCTTGGTACAGGGTTTCATCCCTTCCTTTGCTTCATTTTACCCTTTGGTTGTTCCCAACACATTCCTTCTGGATTCTTAATTCAAGGCTGATCTGGTTTGTTTGTTTGTTTTAGTATCACTAGAATATTAAAATGCTTGCTAACTTGATCAGTGTATTTTCTGCATGCTAGTATCATATTTCCTTTTTCTTTAAACTTTGGCTTTAAAATTGAATGTTACAGACAAAGTGAGTTTGATTTTCTCCATTGGTTTTCAGAGGTCGAAAAGGGGTGGGAGTGAAAATAAGGTATTGGACTGTAGAAAAATTATACGTAACATGTAGAAATATGATACGATAGTGGAAATAGCGATAACTGTATGTTACTTTAAATACTTTTTTTAACATTTCGCGTAACAGCTTTAAGTTTGGTACATGTTCAGTGTTGAAAATAATCATCAGTAAAGTATAAACGTGAAACGGCGAAACTTTGTAAGTAAAGCTACCAAAACGAAAGCTGAAAGTACAACGTAACAAGTGTTAACTGATAGCTTTTGGTGGACAGGCTATTTGCGAGTACGAAAAGGAGATGAAACTGTTAAGAGACCAGACTTGCGAGCTTGACGAAAGCAAAGGAGATTCCACAGAGGTAAGGGGAAACACAGGACTTTAGGTTTACGACTGTAAGTAAAAGTGCCTACAAAACGATATTTTTCAGCTTTTTGATGGGTCTTAATCTGCATAATACATAATCAAAACTGAAATCGGCCAAAAGAAAAATTAAATGTGCCTTTTCATGGAGACAAAGTACGCGATTTTTGGCTTTTCCATGGCTAATGGGACTGGGCGCGAATCTATTTGTGACGAAAGTAGTTGTGTCGTATCTCCACGTGACCGAACCAGACCAAGCATTTGAAATAAGGTCGTTGTCAAAACATGAATAAGATCTAAGGGAAAGTGCCACACAAAACTTTCTATTCACTCTCTTCTTCCCACTGTCAGCCAACTTTTCGAAGTCAACTGAGAATGCGAACAAAATTTCTTACGTCACAAACATTAGAATTGACCAGGAGTAGCACTCGTAACGAAAGTGCCGAAGTTTCACCATTTCTACTCGCAAAAATTGTTTTTGGCCAAAATTCTTGTTGCAGTATAGTTTTGACGTTCTTATATATGAGAGGAGGAAAAAATCGTTTTATAGACTCTTTAAATTAAATATTTGGCACAAATAGAATTTTTATGTTTTTGTGCCGAGTCTAGTTGGTTAGCAGTTTGATTGTGTGTGGC
>JAOBRD020218041.1:5341-25903 GCA_027575215.2 Hydrozoanthus sils | reverse complement strand
ATTTTTTGTTCCACTGCTAATATAAAGTGTGAAATCAGTTGTTCTAAAATTGAAGGGTTGACGCTAAGGGAACCGCCATATTTGCGCGCTCGATCAAATCCGTGACATCGCAACGTCAGATTGCGGTTTGTTATCGAAGAAATGTAAGCTTTTTGTTAAATTGCTTATAAAGGAAAATGTTTTTTGTTCTATACCTACAACATAATTTTACAAGAAATGCAAGTAATAAAACAGTCCGAACAAGGCAGTACAGCTGATTCTTTTGACAGTTTGACGTTGTGACATCAGAAGTCAGTGCAACATTGCAGCCTCAGCAGAAGCGATAAAAATGATACAGAAAACAATTCCGTTTCTCAAACAGGTCCTGGAATTAAGCATTTCGGGTTGGTGTAAAGTATCTAAAAGGTAACAGGGTAATTTTTTTTTCAACAGTATTTTTCTCTAGAGAGTGAGTGCTGCTGTCCTGGAATGTGTGGACAACCCCCATCAGGTTTGTTTTAAAACTTCGTAAGCCTTAATCAATGTTTTTAAACGAAATAAACTTTATAGTTTTTATTGGCTCAATTAAGTCAACCGGCAATATAGGCCGTAATGGCGTAAGCTGCGGAAGCCCAGGAGGGGCATTCAGTCTGAATGCCCCTCAGTCCAGGGCTTCTAGCCTGGTTGCTAAGACACTAGACTGCGCTGCGGGAGGCCTGGGTTCGAGTTATGGCCGGGTTGTAAAACAACTGAGATGGTGAAAGAAATAAACTTGGCCCAAACTGAAATAGTAAATAATTAGTAAAGCATTCGGTATTTTTTGCTACAAAATTGGGGTTCATCCTTGACAGCTTACGTTTTAAGCCAAAACTGTAACAATTATTTGTTTTCAGTTTCATTGAGGACTTGTTTTTTTTCCCTTGGCAATAGCATGTTTAGCTTGGTTTAATTATTATTCTCATTTTTTCAAATTTATAAAAATGTCCAAGTTAATAAAGCTCAGGGTTAAAGAATCGGAAACTGAAACGTTTTCTAAGTGTTTCATAGTTAACACAGATTTAGCAAGTGAACGAGTACTAGTAAGTAATTTATTTATTTATTTGTACCATACATTGCACTGTTTATATTGATAATGAGAAATAAGTTTGAAGGTGTGACAGGGCAGTACTGACTCCCTGAAATGATTAAAAAGGTCAGTAAGAGTGTCGTGGAACTAAACCGTTTACAACTCTTAGTATACTCAGAAAAACCCCCACAACTGGCTTATGTTATTTTGTATAAAACTTGTTATTTGTTGAAGAAGTTGTTGGTTCACAAGTTGAAAGCTCAGAAAAAAAATTTTCTGAACTTTCAACTTGTGAATCAACAATTTCTTCAACTTAATATATGCAAATTCAAACTACCATTTGATAATTTGTTATTTGTATTTCAGTAGTAGTTGAGCCTGCAAAGTCAAACATGGCATTGTGGGAGATAATCGTCATTGTACTTGGAGCTTGCTTCTTTGTTCTGTTGGCCATCCTGATTGCCTGCTGTGTGGCAAAGACGAAAAGACCTGGGTACGAGGCATTGTAGCTCGTTAGGCATGGTTTGATACGCCGCAGAAAGGATTCCTATCATTATCAAGCTTGTGGCTTTCTAGTACAGGGCGGCTAAAAGTAAAATCCGAATGAGTGAATCAATTTTTTCTCTCTTCATACGGCCTGGCAACTTAAGTAGTGATATACTCCAAAGCTGTATTGAATTGAACTCAAATTAAAGTGCAGTCGTGCTTGATTCGATTTATACAAGCTGAAAAGTGCAAAAAAAAAACTCGTTGCAAAGACAGCAACAAGACGTCCAGTTCTAGTAGAACGGCATTCATTGTTTTGCAGAGAATAGTGTCGAGACATCTGTTAATGTCTGGCCTTAAGTTGGATTCTAAAATTTGCCATCGGTACTTCTCAAACGGTTTACATCAGAAGAAAAAACTGTTTGGCTGCAGGTTTTTTCGGTCCGGTGAAACAAATTGGAAATTCACTCCGAGCGTTGGAGCTTCTGAAGAATAGAAAATAACTGACTAGTATCATATTTGCATAAGAATTGAAATGTTAAGAGCACGGCAGTTTTCACTTCAGTTATTTTAAAGATGGAGTTTATAGACATAGTTCTTCGTCAAAACTGTCTTAAACAGAAAAGCTAAGACGATGCCTCTCGTAGGTTATTCTAGCCGGCTTATATAAACGTTACGAAAGGCTAACATAATACTGAGTTCTGATACTTCAAGAAATGATTAAATATCTGTAAACGAAGTAATAAAGTAATTCACAAAAAATTCACATAACAGCCGATTTCCCCGAATAGTCAAGATCTGCAAGCTGGACCACAAAGATTAGTCAATTTTTTTCAAAAAAAAAAAAAGATATTACGGGTTTTAGTGGCAATCTTACAAGGTTTTTAGCGGTGCAGAAACAAAGTTTAATTCTTTCATTTCCAGTATTCCAGCTAACATTCTATATAGTGCACCAACGAGGAGTCGTTTTTTTGGGGCCTCGCGAGTCAGTGGTGGCAGCGGTGGAGTGGGAAATGGGTCCTAGCTATAGCGTGTCTTGACGCCATCCAAAAGAAATGACAGGCATATTGCTGCAAAATGGACACTAGTAGGATTAGTAGCTAATGCTGAATCGCTAGTTGGGTTTAAATTGCGCCAGAAAGAGTATCTATGCGTCCAGTCAATAAAAACTCAACCTATTTTTGCCTATTAAGTGTGCACAACTGTAAGATGGCGACCTCATAGTCCATAACTTCATTTAACTATACGCTACAAAGTCCTTTTAAATCAGACTTCGATAGTGGAGCTCGTCGTTCTTCGGTCTTGATCAAAAATGCCGCAAATAGATCCTGGTTACCAATTCCACAATCCATGGGTGCATTAGCACTAAAGAAGATAGTTTTAATTTCTGGTCAGTCTCGCCGACGGGAGAAGACGTGACATCGCGTCGTTTGCTCGGAATAAGCGCATCTTTTAATAGAAACAGCTCTCCCTTCACAAGTCTTGCATTAATAAAGCACAAATATTAAAACTTCTGGTCATAAGTGTAATAAAGGTCGCAAATTTATGTTAAACATAAATTGGTCACAATTATAGTTTAGGAGACGTCTTATCAGAAAACTTACAAGTAATTCGCCTGTTTTTACGACCAAGATGTCGCAGAAACCAAAATGTTCGTAAGCAATTTTCTCGAGCCATTTTAATCAAAACATCAAAGCGTGCAGGGCCATGTTAAATCGTTTTACAAAATTCCGAGGTGATTTTATGGGCTTGATGAAGATATTTTTTACAATTGTTTCAAGTTTGATACTAATAAATGAATTCATATAAAGAGGTTTTTGCTAAAGAAAACAAAATTTTAATTGATCATCCAATTTTTTATTTGACTACGCCTTCACTAGCTCTTGTATCTGTTGTCTAGGAAAGAATAGAAATTACTTGTTTTAAAACACTTTCTAATTTTTGCAATATATTCTCGGCTAGAAGTTTTACAAACGACTGTAGTGCATATGTTTTGCCTTTTTAATAGCTTCAGACAGAAAATGACTTCTTTACTTCGCGGACACACACAACGTCTGTATAAGTACATTTATTATTACTTTTGATTTATTTCTATTCTCAAAAACGCCATTTTCATTATCCGTTCCTGTCCGTTTTTACCAGCTGAAGAAGTGTACAATTTATGACACCTAAAATTAAACCCTGGTTATTTTTGTTACTGATTTTTATACAAAATTGAAATAAAAACAATCGGTCTCATAATACTTGCTAAAATTGATAAAATAGTTAAAAGGCTAAAAATGTTACAAAAAAGTTCAATTCCAAATGACTTAAAATCATCAGCAGGGATGTTTGGATGTTATCTCATTGTAGCATTTTTAGCTTTTTAATTATATTTTAAAAAGAATTTAGATCTGTATAGTCTTATTCGTTTAACCGTGAAGCTTTGAATAAGAAGAAAATTCCCACTTTTGATCGAGCAACGCTTATCAATTTGTAGCTTAACCAAAAACCAGAGTGTTTATATTTAGCTTGCGAATGTTTTACAACATCAAAAGTAATCGACACTGGATAATACTTCGCATGTGTTTGCTAAATTAAGAACTACTTGACAATCGAGATGTGCTTTCATTTGTTACAATAAGAGATTAGGCAAAGGATAAACTAGCTGAATTTCTAAATGCGTTTGAAGAATTGATTCTTAACAGTCAGTTTCTGTAAAACAATTGATCAAGCGGCTCTCAGAAAAAAAGCAGTGATTCATTTCCGAATCGAGTTTAGTCGGTGGAGACAATTGTGAACTGAGCAACCTAAACAAGAGTTCTTTTTCTAGTATCATTTTTTAAAACGCTCACTCTTTTTAAAAGATGAATCTTCTTCGTTATCGATTGAAAATCATTTACAACTTTGAGGATTTTGTTAACTTTTATTATGTTTACTATAATATCTCAGGCGAGTGAAACTGTATCGATTTGTTCAATATGCCAGTACAACTAAAGAACATTTAAATTTAAACGATTCATTAAGCGATTCCGTCACTATTTTAGTTGCTTCCTTTACAATTAGTAGTTCTATTTTCAAATCTTTCCCTGTTGGCGTTTTATAACCAACCACAGCGTCTGAAAAGACCTCTAGGAAACACATAATTTGTTTTTGTCTAAAAGTTAATTTGTTTTTGATTAACGTAACAATATGACTGAAACTGTTCGACTACCTTTCTGTGAAATGTACAGCTGACGAACTATCCGATTTTCTCATATATGTACACCCACAAGTTAAAATTGATTTTTGTGAGACAATATTTAAGAGGCAGATGAAGGGGGATGTGATAGGATTTGCTGGAACTAAGATCAAATGAAAGACATAGCAATACGACGAGCAGAAGCGAGCGACTATGATGCCATCGTCGAAATGTCTCGCGGAATTTATTCCGGACATGATTATTTTCCCTGTGTTTTTCTGCAGTGGCTGAGAAGGAGCAACCGCGTTGTATTCGTGGCTGAACTGGATGCTAAGGTGATTGGTTTAAGGGCATTACACATTGTGGACGAAGGTAAAACGTTCATTAGCCAGGGTTTACGAATCCACCCGAGCTACCGCGGAAAAGGGTTCAGTTCCCGTCTCATCAACGCAGTTCACGAGTACATACGACTCCATTATCCCAGCATCGTTCGGGAACGCTTTACCACAAAATCAGACAACATGGAAAGGCTGGCGATACAGAAGAAGTATGGTGATGGAATGATGCTAAAACAAGACATTTTAGCTTTCCATGTCGATAAAGATTTCTCATTTTCTTCTACTTTCAAACTTGACTCTAGCATCAAGTTGAAGCACTACAGCAAAGCTGATCTCGGTAATGTTATTCTCGATAAAGCAGTTGCGAATATTCTTTTTAAGGAAGGTGTCCATATCATTGACTGGGAGCCATTCGAAGCGGATAGAGCGAACCTCGAGGACCTAGTGGAGGAGAGTGACTTCATGCTTGCTGATCGAGGGCCAGCAGAGTTCATCCAGGACGCGATTCCTCCAAAGTCCTTCAGTCACGGCAGATCGTCACCCCGAGTTGAACACGCTCATTGGGTCGTGTCCATCTACGCCGATGACCCATATTTGTTCAAAGCGCATGTTTTTGAACAATTAAAAAAATCTTGCGAGTTCAAAAAAGGAGATTTCATATTTTCCACTTTCCATGACAGCGCGTACAACGGCCATATTAAGCGTTTTCTTGAAGACGAAATAGGATTACAACCAGTTGAGTTTTTTGATTTCGGACTGATGCTGTTCCAGAAAGCTTTCTCTTGAATTAGAGATGCTTTCTGATGTTTGCTCCAACACTCAATAAACATGAAATGAAAGGCAACACAAACATGTAATATCAATAATAGTTTTACGGTTGTAAACATACAGAGATGAGAACATTCGGTAAAACTGATTAAAGGGAATAAAATTGGTGAGAGTATAAATTATTAGAGAGTTTACTTTGTTTAATATAAAGCAAATGGGTGCTAAAGAAATCCTCCATTGTAAACGTTTTGAGAGAAAATGAAAATGTTGCTTCATATTAACTGATCACAAGTTCAGGTATCACCGGATTGTCCACCTAACACGAACCACACATACACTTAATCCCATTACAATGGTTAGGTAGAAGGAACTCACAGAATATGTTATCATCTCAAATGTACTCCTTTTTATTCCGAGTCCTACTTCGGGTCCTTAAATTGCTCAACTCGCAGTCACTTTCTCGAAATCGCTTTGAGTCACGTAAAGTTGCTCACTCTCGATGATTACAATAGCAATGAACAAGAGAGGGTCAGGCACTGCAACCAAGTTACGGTCACAATTCAAAATGGCGGCGCCCGTTAGTTACATGCACAGTTTTTTCAGACTTTTGCTGCTGACAACTGGACATAGACTTAATAAAAGTTTCATTTGAGACTAAGAATGTTATACAGTGGATGTTTGTTTTAAATTGTCCTTACTGTCTAAAAAACTAGCGAAAAATGTTGTCAACATCGTCAAGGGTGCGGGTTTTCTGTTGACTTTTGTTCCTCTTAGTCATAAAAATGTGGTAGTGCGGGCTATCTCCGGTAAATAATAAATATGGTAGTACAAATTACACCTATATCTAAAAATCCATGTATTTCGTTTGAGAACAAACTAATCAAACCAGATCAAGTCGTACTGAAAACGACCTAAGTGGTGATGTTACACTGAGTTGCTCGGGTTGAGAATTTCTTAGTTTCTTTCAACTTGAGGTTTGCGACGACGGTGTAATCTTCACTGCGTTCCCCACTAGAACTTGGCATAGTCACGCTAGCAGGATTTTGGCAAGCTTTCGATCGAACCAGAAAGATCTTGGAGACAAGAAGCCCACACAGAATGATGGTAGCAACAAGGAGAAGAGAAGCACTTGCGAGGTAGGCTTTAACAAAACTGTTGTCAGTGTTAAGATAGGAAGGGAAAATGATTATCCAAACGGAACAAGAAAGATACGAAGACACGCCGATGTATTTGGCTTCGTTAAAGTTTCTAGGATACCCTCTCGTCTTGAAGGCCATGACTGTTATTGCAGCCAACAGAACGAGATTAAACGCGAGGTACACCACCACGTGACTGCCGAATGCCTGACACTCTAGCAACACGTACTCGTCATGTGTGTAGATGGGTCGAACGCCTGGGGGTCGAGCTAAAAACCACACAGCTAGAGAGAAAAAAAAGATACAGTAAATTAGACTGAAATATCACATTAATTAACTATAGGGTTTTAAAAGTAGTTGCAGTTGTTGTAAAGATGATGTGGTGATGAAGTAACGATGACAATAATTGGAAATGCTCAGCAGAGTGAATAGCAGCAATGATGGAGTTACAATTATGACCTCTTTGATAAATCAAATGATGGCTTGTGGTTATAAATGACTCGTGGATGAATAATGACACTGGTGCACTGTAAAAGGCTTCGCTCTGGTAAGACAGAAGATAAGCTGCATTCATATTGACCAAAGTATTATGGTATAACATTTATAACAAGAAATGCACAAGCACAGATGATATACACTTGAATATTGGTTAGGAAGCAGCAAAGTAAATGTACGTACCTGCAATAAAAGCTTGAACTCCAATAATAGATGCTGCAGCCACGATCTGAGCTTTTGGTGACACAAAAGCAGGCCTACGAACAGTCTTTTGAGCCGCCGTAAATATTCGGTAAATTCTTGCCATGCGCAGTAATATCGGCGCGTAACAAGCTGTCAAGGAGATACTACTGATGAATCTTTGAGCAGCACATGATAAGATTGACGGCATTGCCAGCCACAGCAGTGCGGCAATGTAACACAACATCAAACCAACGAACATAATCGAGCTAAGCTCTCTACCGGCAGCTTTTATCACGGCATGGTCTCTAAACTTGATAAAGAAAACCGCTGTGCAAACAGTACCGACAATACCAATAAGGGCTAAGGCAAAGATAATCCCCCCTGGGGCGTCGAACAGATTCGGGTAGCGGACAGGCAGCTCAGCACAGCTAGAGAGGTTGCTATTAGGTCTGTATCCATCTGCACATGAAAAGCACGTTTCATTGCGAATAATTTCTCTTTTCTTGCAGGTTTCGCAATCCCAGCAACATTTTCCTTTCTTTGTTTCCACTTGGCCAAACGTACACGGCAAGCTACATAAAGACATTGGCTTTTGGCCATCAAAGGTTTTCCATGATATCTGCTTGTCGTTTGAGATTGACAGCTTACCAATAACTGTGCCGTTACCACGAATAAATCCTCTCCAAGAGCCTACAACCATGTACTGGTATAAATCATTGGAATCTCGCTTGAAGTTGATAATGTTGTAGTGTCCGTTTACCTCCTGGTTCTTATTGAACTCAACAGTTTCGTTCAAAGCGGCATCAGGAAATGCGACTTTCTTTAGAAACTCCAACATCAATTTTCCTTTTATACTTCGCATGTCAGGGCACAAACCAATACTGTTAGGACAAACACTCCTTCGCATGTCTTCAAGAGCGTGTGCAATGGCAAACACTGCATTTATAACAACACGGACAGGAACTATTTCCAGGTTTTTTGGGAGTTTCTCGTTTCCCCAACATTCTTTTGATATTTGCAATTGTTTGGATGCGTTCTTCAGTCGGCAATTAAGTATTTTTTGCCAAAACTCTTCAAACCACGGATACTGTGGATACTTCATATTTTGAGGGTTTAAGTTGACAAAGTAGTTTCTAAAACCTTTGACTTTTCCTCGAACGAAGTCCACTGTGATTGCACCCTCGCCTCCTCTCTCGTAACTATTCGTCACATCGACTCTCCTACCCCATGAGTTGCTAGCAAGCCACGTAATATTGTGCTTATCAAACGTTTTGTAAGCGGCCTGAACAAGTCCTCTGTTGTCTCGTTGGATGCAAAATAGGACAACCACATTAACTTTGAAGCCACTCTTTCTTTGTGTTTCAAACAAATTCTGCACGACGCGAATGTATTCTTCTTCTTTTGGAAATGCTGGAATCCGAATCTTGTTTGCAATGCATATTCCAGCTTTTTCGGCCTCCTCGTAAAAGATTTCCATTCCTTTCTCACCGTAGTCTCCAGGTGAGTAGACTGTCATGACATATTTCCAGTTAAAATGTTTGACAACATCTACCATTGCTTTGGACTGGAAGGAGTTTGGAGGAACTGTGCGTAAGAAATTGCTGTACAACTCCTTGTCACTCAGTTCCACAGTCGTGGAACCAAAACTGACCTTAAAGTAAAGGAAAAACCTTGGTTAGCAAGAACTTGCTAAATATAACTTGGGCGTGTTTTCAAACAAATGTTCGCTACCATTGTGTCGACATTATTAGTACCATCGTTGTTGTTGTCGCTACCATTTTGTCGTCATTATTAATACCATCGTTGTTGTCGCTACCATTGTGTCGACATTATTAGTACCATCGTTGTTGTTGTCGCCACCATTGTAGGTGTCGTTAAAATCTTTATTGTCGTACAACTCAAGAGAAGCGAAAGTTGGATCTTTATTCCCCTTAGCTGGGTACGATGTGCAATACAAACAATATCGGAAATCACGATTAGTGACAGACCAATGACGAACACAGAATACACGAAAGAACCGAAATCAAAATACCTGAGGAATATCGAAGACCCTCAGAAGATTCGCTACAGCCAGAGATACGTCACTTCGAAACGCACCAACTATCCCCGCCAGGGGGGTGGTAGTGTTATCTTTGTTCAGCAAAGTATACTTAATAAAATCTCTTGCTCGGTCAACGGCAATCGTCTGACTCCTACACGTGTCATAAATTTTTGCTCCCAGTGTGATATTAGGTAGTATTTTTGAGTTATTGTTAATTTCCTTCAGGGCAAATAACATGGCTGCGAGATACTGGTACCCAGGTTGAGGGTCAATCTGGTCGCACTGGTTCTCGGCCGTCTTGCCACGGCGGTGAACGGGGAATAGCCCCCCTACCAGGATATCGCCAGGAAGATTTAACTCTCCGTTGTGATTTGCTTTGGAGAAAAACAGTAAATCGTTGTATTTTATGCAAAACCTTATCATCTTGCTTAAATATGGTTACAGAGTCATTCCCATTTGTTTATAAGTAAAGCTGGATGTGCAAGTGAACTTGTTTAGAATTCCTTGTTAAGGGAAATTACCTTTTCCAATTTCAGCTGTATGATATAGAAACGAAAAGCTAGATGATGTTTTGTAGTCTATCGTATATTTTTACTACAATTTCCCGATGTAACAACATTGGAACCTTGGGATAAAACCAAAAGTAGATAAAACAGTGCAACAGGACTTTGATTGATGAAAAAAGAAAGAAAAGTTCGCTGTAAATTGGTCGAAACGGATAACCGTTGAAAACCTGTCATGCAATGTTACTGAACTCCTTTCTTGGTCATTCACCAAACCTTGTTGGGCCCTGGAACAAGTGTTTTGATTAACTTGCTGTAAAAAGCTATCGAAACGTTTTTTTGTCTAAATTGAGTTTTGTTTCGTGAAGAATAGAGGCGACGGAAATAGAAACAGAAGAATTCCGCCAGGCTTACTCTCTCAACCTGTTTTAAGCTCGCTTGCGCTTCCATCGTTTACGTCGGTCGTGAAATTATTGATTAAGGATCTGTTTTGAAATTTTATTTGACGTTTTTCGTAAGCACGGAGTTTAACTTTTCTATTCAAACATTGGAATCAGATCTACCAACTACAATGAAAGAGACCACTTATTCAGTTTGCTTATTTTACAGCCAGGTTTGGTGTGGGGGAGGGGGAGGGGGTAACTTCTTAATCTGTGTAACCTTAACATACACCAACCTTCCAGGTTCACGCCGTGCAACACAGCCAGTGTACCCAACAACACGGCGATGTATTCCATTCTGCATCCAGTTCCACGAAAAATTAAAGCAGCAGAAAACGCAACTAGCCCAGAGGGAACAAGCCAGTGTTAGTGTGAGTCGACTACTACAGTTTAGTTGTGTCAGTGCCGCCTCTAACTTCGAAGTCCTTCATTTCTTGAGAAAACATTAAAAAAAACAATCTGTGATTAGAAGCTTGGTTTGAAAATACCGATATCCTTTTTAATTTGGACACCCTTCAAACTTGACTGGCAAAATTTTGCATAGTTTTATTGATGTTTCGGCGTGCTTGTTTGTTAGAGATTCTGGCATGTTTGTTGTTGTACCATATAGTCTAATACACAAAAGCAGTTCTATTTGCTCAAATGTATTGAAACAAAAACGGTCCACTACAAAATTCGAAGATACAGCCTCATTTAGATTTATGAACAACCTTAGGTGAATGCATCAGCGAACAAAGTCAATTCATAATTATAAAAAACCAGCAAACTTTTGCTAAGCTTTTTCCTTCGTTTTAAGAAAATTTGGGGCTAAAATATTCTTAAAGTTACGGTGGTTTGTAAGGGCCATGTTATAACTTTTTTCTTCCGAATTTTGTCACGAGTTTTGCATTGCCGGGCTATATTTTTCTATCACAACCGTATTTCATGTGTTTTGTCAGGCCATGCTATCATTTTTTTGTCGTGTCTTTTACCACGAATTTTATCACGATTTTCATCACGACATTTATCACGAGTTTCATCACGATTTTTATCACAACTCTTATCATGACTTTTCGCCTACATAGCTGTTCGCATTTCTGCGATGTGTCTTACTGTCCCTGAAGACTTTGAAAAAGAAAACGGTTTCTCTCACGTTGGGAGCCTGAGCTGCAATTTGTCTTTAGATTATTCCGAATTCCTAGGTTAATTTGAGCCTTACTAATAATAATTCTAATAAATTTGCCATAATAAACACTCACTATTTGGTATTTGTTAACTGCGAAGCGTATTAAAATCTTATATATGTAAAATGCACATGGTTTGTATATGTTTTAAATAGGAAGGTTATCTAGGCCGAGCAAAACTTCCAACAGACAATTTCAACAGGTTTATCATTACTTTTAAGCCCAATCTTGTGGCTACAAACCAACAAATCCGTTATTTACTAAAATCAGTAAACTGAACTAACCAAAGCAACCTTTTAAGGTATGCTTTATGCAAACAAACGGTCGTTTCGCATAAACAGCGAGTTGAATATTCTGGTTGTGTGTATCATTTGATATATGTATAAATATGCTTACCTTCCACAGTCTTTTCTCTCTAGTTGTTGGTTCCCGCGCCACCGCGGTAATTCGAAAGAGAAACGGCTCCGGCCCGCGTTATAGTGAATGATGAGTACAACCAGTGCTGTAATAAAACACCTCAATGTTTTTTAACACGAACGAAAGCTCACAGAAAATGAAAGTCTTAGCACGAGCTAGTTTATAGAGGACTTCTTCTTGTCTTGAACGAGCAGTGAGGCCGTCAGTATCAAGGAATATGAGCGGCTAGCTGATGGCCAGCGGGTTGATTTGTTTAACTCGTAATTTCCGCTTGGTGATCAGGTTTCGAATTTCTGAAAGACATTAATCGTACAAAAACATGTTGACATATGTTAATACAAGTTATGCTCCGAGTGTAAACAACCTCTTGACAAATAAGGTTTTTTGCTGTGAAAATCTAGTGTTTCACTTGTTCGAAATAGTTGTATCGTTACGAAAAGACGCATAATTAAACATCGAATATCTGTTTACCCAAAACCTGATATATTTAGTTTCACTGTTAATCTCACGGGGTAGACCTTAAATGCAGCCGAAATTGGTATTCCGTGACACTCCTTAAGGATTAAGTTTTTTGTTTCAACTGACCAAAGAAACTTTGGTTTATGGTAAAACTTTTATCGCATATATGGTCAGGGGGAGGGGGTGGGGGAGACGGAACGGTAGGGAGGGGTAACGTTCATTCGTAACACATTGTTCTGACTACATTGACCGGTTGTAAACAAAGAAAGAAATGTAAGTTGAAAATTGTTTAAAGTTAAAAGATTGCTAGTAATTTTACTGAACTATCAATTTTAGTATTACGAGAGAGGTCAGAGAGGCTCCTCGACCGCATTATACAGGGTAAGCAACGTTTTTTTTGGCATATCTTGGTTATGAGTTAAACTCGTTCAGACCAACCGTTTCAATAGTTCGTTAACTCTTAGTTGTAGCTAAACTTAATGAGCTGTGCTTTAATAAGATGTTTCATATACTACCTGGCGGCATAGTCTATGAACACGAATGATTCACTACTAATAGGGAATTCGAAGGGTTGAATGTCTCTTAAGTTTTGACGGTTGTGAGTGAGAACTGATATAACCTAATACCATAATTGAGAAACTTCACTACGGTTAAACCATAGTTTGGGATAAACTGACTTCTGACTTTAGTGATTCTGACGTTTCTTGTCACAAACTAAACGGCTAACCATAAACTATGATTACAGTTAAACAGTGAAACGAATTCACCTCTATTCCGACGTATAAGGGTACACATAAGTTTTGCAGTTTTGAGCAAAAACACAGTAATTTGTTTCTGGTGTAACGAACGAAAACGACAAATGCCTATTTATTGTAAACTTTTAACATATTTGGAAGATTAGTTGAGCGTCTTTGTTTCATTTCGGAAAAATCGACAGATTATGCGTGAGTGCAACGACGACACCGACACCCAAAGACAGAGCAAATGTTAGTAATAACCTACCTTTCATTGACAAGAACTTGCTACATGATTTTGAAACATCTTGTAAGGTGCGACAGAGAAAGTTTGTAACGTTTTTACAGCCAAGTTCGCTAATGCAAAATCTTTACCATAAAAGTCTAATGATGAATTCTATTAACAGCTAGTGAATGCACCTGCAAGTTGAAACTGTGTTTTGCCTAAAAATAATATGGTTTCTTCATAAAACTCGTTAAATAAGTGTCAATTTTAAAACGATTAGATAGTAGGTTTTAACTGTCATGTGTAGATTGAAACCTCTGACCCACTAACTAACCGGTCAATGAATATATTTTTTTAAAAATCGTTGTTTATGAAGTTTATTTTAACAAAGTAATTTAACGCGAGAAAGGTCTTAAAATCCATAAAGTCGGTACTATAGTTAAAAAGTTGGAAAGTTAAAAATTACACCACGTTTCGATGTTCGTTTAACATTTTTATCAAGTAAAAAAGCTACATATAGGAAAGCTGTTGTTTATGAAGGTGTAAAGAATTTTTATATAACAAATTAAAATCGGTAGAAACACCCGTAAATTTTCTACCATATTTAAAACTCATTGGATCCAAAATTCGAAGAGCCATGTTATTACAGCATTGGGACTGAAGCTTAGAGCTTAAAAGCGTATATTGCCTCAGTGACAATAACTTTTCAAAACAAACTAAGCTATGAAGTGTTTGTCTATCTCTGTGGTACAATAAAGAAAATATTATTAAAAATCTCTGTGCTAAAACTAACTTATTAAAAACATTTGGCGATTTCCGTTTTGAGCTATTAAACAATTCCTGTCTTTGTGCAGTTTTTGTATGGAAGGAAGGGAAAATAATTTGTTCTAACATCGAGCTATTTCTTCAGCTTGTAAGCGCTATTGTTCTTGGCTTTTTTCCAATATTTTAATAGATACGATATGCTTAGAACCCGTTGGTATATGACTGTAACATTTTGCTATGCTAATTCGTTTGTACTAACATAACACACTCTTCAAAAAATAGATTTTTAATCAAAAAGGAATGAATGTTTAAAGGTCTCCTAAATTTTCAACACTGTGCCAGCACTCATTATTTTAACATGAGATGACCAATCGGAATTTCTGGCGTCTATTTTTTTTTTTATACGATTCGCAAGAATCCTAGCTAGCATCACTTCTTCACAAAATGCTAGCTAACGATGCACATTCACTCCCGTCACATAAATTTTGCAGAGTGTCAAGCTAGACTCGTACATGCATGCAGTATGTACCTCTCGAGTGAAACCTGATGCGTGTTACAACCTTACCTAGTTAGCTTAGTGTGTCACTACGTACTGTACTCATGAATGCGGAGGGGTTAGCGCAGTGGTAAGACGAGTATTTGTTGGAAAGTTGGAAAATTGAAAATTACACAACTGTGTAGATACTTGGGCATGTAGGCCAGCAAGCGCCACAAGCCGGTTCATTTTACCATTTGTTTACAGGCTCCGCTCTCACAAAACAATATGTTTGCATACTTGACAATACTGACTTATATAGTTATTTACCTGATAGAAACTCTAGACACTTGCCAGATACGAGACCCAAAACCCTATGGGGAAAAAGGGAACGTATTCTCCAAACTCAATGCAAGTGCCATTCCCCCATGGAGGTTAAGGGGAATTATTGGTCAAAAAGTCGGCTAAGAAAGCTGAACCTAGACTGATTTAAATCTCTAACGGTTCAATACTTATACAATGAATTACCCATAATCCCCATGCCCATCTGACAACTGGACCCAGTCCCCTGGTCCATGCCGGCAAAATATCTATTTCTGCCAGTTTCACAAAGCTCATTTGTCAGAAATATCATTATATGCTTCCGGTCCGCTGGGGGTAAACTGATCATTGTTAAGCGCCTTTGAGCATGTACATGGAAAGGGCGCTAGATAAATGCACCACTTTACTCTACTTTATGCATGTGTACGTACCTCAATGAAAACTGCTCTGAACTCAGCTCTTAGCAAAAGTTACTCTAGGCATCCAGTACTACCTACAGTGTAAAAGAAATATCTGAGTCAGTCCAAAGACAAGCGGATGAGCCACTCGCCATTGATTAATACCTGTCACGTGAAAACGGTCTCGCATCGAATCAAATTAGCCTGACTCTGAATGCTCATGTCGGCGGCACAGTGGCCGAGCGGTTAGCGTGTTCGACTCGTAATCCTAGGGTCGTGAGCTCGAGCCCCGGTCAGACCACTGTGTTGTGTTCTTGAACAAGACACTTTACCCGACTTTGTTCCAGTCGACTCAGCTGTATAAATGAGTACCAGTTCTGCTGGAAGCTAACCTGCGATAGATTAGTGTCCTGTCCAAGCGGAGTCAAAGACTCTCGTCCACTTTACACTACAGAAACCGGAGATAAGCGTCGGCCTTATGAACCACTAAGGCTCGATTAACTTAGCTACTGACTGCGCAGATCCTTGGGAACTCAGCCCGCCCCTCATTATCTAAAATGATTAGTAGCCACACTTTTGTAGCCGATTTGACAGAGCCTAGCAACTACCAATCAGAAGTCAACAGTCTGGCCCTCACAGGCAGGGGTAAGCTAAGCGCGGTCAAACCCTTTTCCTGTTAACTGGTTACATGGTGCAAGGTACCCCACTTCCAAAGCCTTAAAACAAGAAACCGCACTATATAAGGTCTTGTGCCAGGCGATCGTTACCTTCAGTTGTCACTCAACCTCCGAAGGGACATCGCACGGAACAAGTGGACTACTCATGTATAAAGTCATTTCATGTAACATAATTATATGAACAGAATAACTCATTACTCCTGAATCATAAATTTTTGTTGATTTATGTTTCAAACACAAGGAAATTCTAACGAAACATGTTACAGCAGTGGTAAAAAGAAACCTAAGCAAACTGCGAAAAACGCAAAGTTTTGACAAAATGCACGTTTACCTTCTAGGTCTTTTATTCTAAAGGAAGGACTGCATCTCCTAGCTCCATATGCCCAATTAGACAAGAACTTATCCTGCGACTCGGTTCCCCATGCAAGTCTCTGTAGCTCAGTGGGTACAGTATCTGACCGGTATCAGAGGGTTGCGGGTTCGATTCCCGTCAGCGATTGAGAAATTTTTCTGATCCTCAACTTGAGAAGCACTTTCCTTGATTCTTTACAACACCAAGTAGCAAGCTTCTACATAAATAATTTGATGAATACAATCGTATAACATATTACTACTAGCATATGCAAGACGTGTGCCCAGCGGGAGTAGCTCAGTGGCTGGAGCATCTGACCGATAATCAAAGGGTTGCGGGTTAGATTTCCATCAGAATTTTTTCGGATCATTTTACTTCAGAAGCACTTTCCTAAATTAGTGATATGTTGTAATACACTGGGTAGTTACTAAGCTGGTTTCCCTGTTATTCGTAGTTGTTTTTAAGATTTCGTCAAGGCTACTCAAGCCAGATCAAACTGATGTCTGACACCACCTGTAACTGTTTTCCGGAGCCAACGTTATTTTACACTTGGTGTGCTAATTCACATCGCGTGTCTCAACTGAACCTCAGAGTGTGGGAAGAAAGTACTTATCTATTTTGTCAAATTTATGTAAAAGAGAACAAAATTAAAAATAATAGATACGTACAACCAGTTGTTTACCGTGTGTTAAACATCTATCGATTATTAAACTGAAGAGATTCTTGAATGTACAAAATTCTTGGTCTCAAATCAATCTTGTGTTCAGTCTGCGTTCATATCAGCAGCTGAAGTTTGATTGTTTTGTGCAAATAAAGTCAAGCAGCTTCTTTTGACCAATTCCGGTTTTAATTTATCGCGCTCTGCCATTTCGAGTGTGACGATTGCAGCGCCAGACTCCACTCTCGATAAAACACTAGGAAAAAGTGAGTGGGGGGGGGGGGGTGGAGGGAAAGGGAGGGAAGGGGGGTGACTGAAATATCGTCACATTTTGATTTGGCGGCGCGCAGGAAATTTTAGAGCTTTAACCTTCAGCGGATCGAAAAAAAATTTGCAGCATTAATTAATTAAAACAGAACACAGTATTTTAAACGACCAGCCAATAGGAAGCAAGGGGATGGGGAGGGGTTCTGTTCAAAAGCTTGAACCTTCAGCGGATCGAAAATATTTTTGCAGCATTGATTAGTCCAATCAGAACACAGTATTTCTTAGGTCTAACAACCAGCCAATAGGAAGCAAGGAGATGGGGAGGGGCCTCTTTAAAATGTTTGGCGCGAAAAAGTTTGCTCGTGATTAGTACTTGATCGCTCAAGGAAGAAGAAGAGAAGATGGCGCTGGCAGTGAAACCTGGACCATCCATAGGCGTCATGGAAAAATACTACATCACTTCCATCTTCGATGTCTCCGAAACATCCTTAACATCTGCTGGCAGGACAAGATCCCCGACACCGAGGTTCTAGAGAGAGCAGAACTTCCAAGCGTTATCATCACCTTGCGCAAGGCACAAGCACGTTGGGCAGGGCAGGGTAAGTCTCCCGGATGCAGGGTTCAAGGATCTGGAAGCAACTGATGTTCGGCGAATCCAGCCAGGGGATACGGACAGCAGAAGGCCAGGGCAAGCACTCCAAATGCTCCCTCAAAGTCTACCTAAAAGACTTCAACATTAATGCCTCCACATGGGAAAGTGCAGCCGCCGACAGATCAGCCTGGCGAAACCTGATTCATGATGGAGCCGAGCACGTAGAAACCCATGCAAAGAATGGATACCGCCAAGAAGAAACGCAGGAGGCAGAAGGCACGAGCTGAAAATGCATACAGCACGTCCCCTACCCACCACTGCCAAACCTGCGGGGATGGGGTGGGGGGTTTTCACGCCCGTATCGGCCTTATAAGCCACGGTCACACCGTCCCATTTCCTAAGCCACCTTTATATTTGCTGCTATGGTTATACTCGACTACGAGTGACGAACAACATTATGTTTTTCATACATACCATTCAATGGTGCGCTCGGAATGGGTCTATAAACTTAGTTGTCGCTAAACTAAGTGACATGTCCTTAGGATCTTTCATACACTACTGCCCATAGTCTATGAATACGAATGATTCACTACTTGGGAATGTCTCTTAAAAGCTTTAAGGATTGTGAATGAGAAATACGGCCGAATACCACAACTGAAAAAATTCATTATACGATAAATAAAATAGTTTGGGATAAACTTTTGACCTTAGTCATTTGGCGTTTCTTATCATAAAACTAAAACCATAAACTATGATCACAATAAAACAGTGAAATCGAAATCACAATTGCGATCTTTAAAGATAATGTTTTAGACATTTTAACTATTTCCAGTGCTGTAATAACCATTTTATTACAACATTGGTATATTGATGTTTAGAGACTAAAAGCGTATACTGCCTCAGTGACAATAATTTTTCAAAACAGACTAAGCAATGATTGTAAATCTACGCGGTACAAAACAGAAAGAAATCATTAAGACTCTCTATGTTAAAACAAGCTCATAAAAAACATTTGGCGATTTCCGTTTTCAGATTTTAATCAATTCTTGTCTTTGTGTAGTTTTTGGTATAATTGAAGCCAAAAAATAATTTGTTCTAAACATCCAGTTATTTCATTAGCTTGTAAGCGCTTTTTGTTCTTAACTTTTTTCTAATACTTAGATATGATTTAAATATGCTTACAACCCGTTGTTATATGACCAAAATATTTTGCTGTGCTAATGCGTTTGTACTAATATAATACACTTTCTAAAAATTAGATTTCTAATCAAAAAAAAATAAATGGTAAAGGTTTCTTGATTTTTCAACATTACACGCTCACTATTTTACAAAATTGATACTTTTTTCAGTACCATGTAACATTCTGTTGATATGACGATAGTTGAGACTGTCTACACTTTGTTTTGCGTGTTCTCTTAATTGATTGAAACTCCAGTAGTAATTTGTATTGCCTATAACGGCGGCACTTTCTGTTGATTCATCCTAATTTCGCACGATTGATGGATCAGGCTTTGTACAATCTTGGGGGTCATTAACGCACACCTATTCTCGACCCTTCCATCCAAGGCTCCTCCATGGTTCCAATATCAGGGACAATGAGTGGCTAGGGGGGGAAAAATTTTAAGTAGACAAATTCATCTTTCATTTAGATTTAAAACATGTAGTTAACGAAACATTTGGCTTCATCATGAACTAGCTTTTGAAAGCTAAATTGATTCATCAAAAGTGCTTCCCGCTTGCAGACTTGTGGTTTTGCTGATTCGGTCGCCGTGAATATGCAGATATAGCAGCTTTCCTTTATCAGCACAAATCACTGTCTTATAAAGTTCGTTTAATTTGTGTCAAAAAAGAAATCAGGCAAATCAAAGATATTGTTTTTATTCAATTTGATTCATTAAGTTTGAAGCCTTCCTTTTAAGGATGTAAATCACTCTCGCTAATTCATTTGAGCAAACAGCAATATATTATTCCAAGTGAAAAACAGTTTCAGGCACACGTGGTTGGCATACAATTAAAACGTTATGTGCAATTTCTATTCTCCTTCAGTTCAAGCAGTTTCTAGAGTTCAAGGAAAGGCGCACTGACTAATGATCAGATTTAAGTTCCAAAGCAACTACAAGGAAAAAGCAATCAGTGCGCTAAAGGTGAGAGGTCAATATTTTGTTTGGTTTATCATCGAAGAGAATGTTCTCAAGTATTTTTGATTATAGCATTAAACTGTATATTAACATAGCAAGAACAGACTTTTGAAACCACGTCAAAACAGAGAAAAGTCAGTAACAACTAAAGGACGTACTTGTATGAGGCAATGTCTACACGTAAGCAGGTATTCTCGTCCACTCTGATCATTTTTGTGCTGGTTGCACCGCGAAAGCTCGTTTAGAGATTAGAGATTTAGAGATTAAAAGTACAGAAAAGCGTATATTACGACAGTGACAATAGTTCAAAACAAACTAAACCGTA
>JAOBRD020217938.1:2474-25906 GCA_027575215.2 Hydrozoanthus sils | reverse complement strand
GGGGGCGAAGTTCCAGGCCCTGCTTGAAAATCCTGGAAATCCTGGAATTGGGGTCAAGGCCCACGAAAATCCTAGAAAGGGGCAAAAATTTTCTTTATAAACTTCCAAAAGTAATAAATATATGCTGTTTGTTAAAATATTTTTAGTGATGGAACAACATTACAGCATTTGAAAAAAAAGAATTCGAGTTTATTTGATAGAGAAGGAACCGAGTTTGCTTGAAAATGTCCTTGAAAGTCCTGGAACTTCACATCGAGTAAAAAGTAGCAATCCTGTGATATGAGCCGAACTCTACACTGTGTTGTTATTTGCAGGTAATGAAGCTTAGGTTTGGAAAGGATCTCCGAATACAGGAAGTGAAAAGATTGTTACAATCGGCAAAACCTGTCAGGGTATCACTTTTACAGAAACCGGAAGTAAGGTATTTTTTGTTCAAACTACACCTGAGATTGGTTACCAGTAAACCCTTTTACTGGAAGATTTTAGTTACAAAACGTTTCAGAGACGTAAGTCCAGCGGGACGTACGTCCAGGGAAAATTTGCGAAACATATGTCTGCAGGACTGAATAGACGAGAACTTAACCAGTGACTCGGCTCCCCATGCAAGTCTCTGTAGCTCAGTGGATAGAGAACCTGATAGGTAATCAAAAAGTTGCGGATTCGTTTTTTCTGAGTACTCAAGTTTAAGAACACTTTCTGTCTAACTTTATTTACTTGAGAACGTAAATTAGTAACCAGCTGATAACTGCCCTTTAATCTTCTCCTTTTTAGTGATCACGATTTTATCCAAGAGCAAGAAACTCGTTTGTTGACACTTTGTAAGCGTACAATGGCACTTCCCATCGGAAGGTAATTTAAATATGTCATTTTAAAATTGAATTTTTTTAACCCAACTAACCTCTCTTATCATGAAATTCCCTCCAAAAATATTGATATTGCTTGTGACGGCCCAGATACAGCAACTTGTCCATAATTAGAACAATAATTGATGTGATGATACATGATGTGCTTTCAGGGGAATGTTCAGTCTTGCCACTTCACATCCTGTCCTAACAGAGACTGTGGCAATACCTGTGTTGGAGCTGACAGGAAGAGCACCTCCAAGGTTGGTATCTTTTGCTTTAGTTCCTGGACAAACATCGTCACAGCTTTGGTCCAAATATTAGGACATGGTTCGAAATAATATTCATATTTTGTAGACTGTTCCACATAGACCATAATTTTTGCCGGGTTGCTTTTTGGCATAAACAGATTGTACATAAAATTGTAGTAAGAAAATAATTACAGACCAATGCATGGTTCTCATTTCTCTATTTTAACCATATTGAGGTGATGAAATCAGGTTTATCTCTGACTTACAAGCAGATACCCATTTTCCGATTCCCTTTATAGAATCACTGTATCTTAAATTTCAATTGAAAATGAAGTCTGTCGAAAGGATCTCAAATTTGCTATCGCCTGCTGCCGGCAGGTAATTTGAATCCTCATAGGAAATTTTAAGACATGAGGATGGCTACAAAGATGACGACGGCCTACGAAATACACACTTCTTGCTCGTCTTTTTCGATGGCTAGCTTTCTCTCTTGGCCGAGTTGCGCGTTGTGAATAGAAAAAGAAGATAGTGATCTTCTTAAAGGTAGATAAAGATTGACAAAAATTTTTGTAGGTCGTTCTCCTAGTTGTAACAAACATCAAAACTGAGCTTTTCACGTTGTAATTTTCTAGACGACAGCGAGCAGGTGGCCAGCACAGTGCAGCTATTGTGTTCACTATCGTTTTCGGCCGTATTCGTTTTGAACTCCCTGTTCTAGCTGTGCAGCCTTTCATAAAAATAGGGGCAACTTTACGGCCTTGCCAGTGCAATAATTGGTAGTGAAAGCCAGTAAAAAGTTTGTCTTAAATTTTGTTTCTAAGTTATTTCATGCTTGAGTTACACTTGCAACTATACTTAATATGTAGAGGGTTCTGTTCTCTTCTCTGTCCCATATTTGATTACAAGTGAATTGTGTTACGATATATGTAACAAAACTAGAATGCTGTCAATGGAGTACCTCCTCACCCAAGCCATGGAGTCAGGAAAAGAATGATCCTTAGAATTTAGCATGTAGATGAAGCAATGACTATGATAGAAAAAATTATGCGTTAAGCCTAAAGAAAAATTAAGAAACCTGTGGTCATGGAAATGCTAAGTTTGATTGGTGACTACACTGAGATTACAAACTTCTATTATTTTTTGTTAGAAAAACATCAATTTATATTTGTAGTTATAGTTTGGTATTTTGTGTGATACAGTTTAAGTCCAACTCTTTCGTTGAAATATCTATCATGAGTGAACCTTTACCCTTGATAAGAATTTTTATTATCAAGCTTAGCAGGTTCTTATTATTTTCTGGCAATAAAATGATAATTTTCTGCCAGCTGGTTCTTTATTACACCACTAGGTTCTCACATGCGAGCTTTTACTTTAACTGAATTAATTCAGAGGCTTAAACGGAAATTACAGTTGAACCCCGGTAACTCAAATTGCCAAAGTAAAACGAAATTACTTAGAATTATTGGGGTTTTGAGTTACTGGGGTTAAAATTACAGTTAATATATGAGGCGAATCCAAGAGAAAATCAGTTTTGCTTAGGATTAGCGGGGAGTTCGAGTTATAGGGGTTCAACTGTATAGTTTTTAATCATAGCACTTGTATCAGGGAAATACTGGGTTGTTGGATTGTTTTAAAAGTTTTTTTTCTTTATTCTAGGAACACAGTTGTAGACCTTAATCATATCGATACTCCACCAGACATGAAAGTTTGGCCAAGTTTTCACAATGGTGTTGCGTCAGGACTAAGGATTGCACCAGACACTACGCAGGTAAAAACTAATGTAGATGAGATAGTTTGTAGAATTGAACCAATGTACAATAAATTATTAAACGAAGCATTGTTTAATTTAAGGCTTTAACGAGACTTGCAAGAACTGACGTGGAACAACCGTTTAACATGTAGTATAGTTTGTTTTGAAAATAAAGATGAAGCATTTGAATATAGATTGGTTTCTTTGCCTTTTCGTTCGACTTGATTTTTTGATTTGGATTTCTCAAACACTCTACGACAAGTCCTCAAAGTCCAGTTTGTTGTAATGAAACTCGTTTTTCTTGTGCTGCAACGACATCAAAACTGGCGAAAGACTTTTGAAGATGATATCATTCCTGAGGACCCTTACGTTTGATATCTACTGAAGGAGAATTTGTTGAATTGTCAAATACATCACTACTTTATTTTAATTTAGCTTTTAAAGAACTCAGTAACTGCAAAGACAGAACATATTTGTTTTTATTATTTAGATAGGAGTGTTTTACTGTAAAGCACGCCAGTCGTAGATTTCATGCGGAGCTACATCCAGGATACGAGCAACATATTTTCTATATCCTCGTTAGTGAAGATATCGCTGACGTCATTTCTTTGTTTTTCCCGCTCACTTCCGCGAAACAAACACTCGTATCTATGCAATAAAAAGAAAGTTACATGTTGCCTCGAACATATGAAGTTTATCTCCTCAAGATATAAGGTTTCCGTAGTTCGCTATGTCCACTCGTGAAATATCTTTTTTCCACTCCAAGATGAACTTCATATGTTCATTCCATCGTGTAATATCCTCTATTTATATGCACAGATTGATAGCACTTGGATCGTTTATAACAAACCCAAGGATGGTCAGTTGACCAATGAGCATGCTGGCTTCCTTATGGCACTAGGGCTTAATGGACATCTGCAGAATCTCAACTACATGAACTTGCATGACTACCTTTGTAAGGTGGGTGGAATGATAAAATGTATGCCTTGAAATTGAGAAGAAAGGGTTACCTTTGCTCCAACATCAGCAAATGTAGTATTAACCACCCTAAACGTACGTAGCACTGGTGTTGCCTGTATTAAATCTCAGCTCAGCCCCCAATATAGAAACCTTGTGTAATTCTAATAGCACATGGTGGGATAATGGGCTTTTGTTGACGGTCTATGCTCATTATGCTCATCACTGAGCAATGGGATTAAACAATTAAGTGTCTGAACTCAGCTTGTCATTTATTTTAACGTATCGTTATTGTAACACCTAATAATTATTTTTGCCGTGTCAAAACAAAGTTTGTATGTCTGTATGTATGTTTATAAATGTACAGCTAAAGCCGCTTCTTGTTGTTTCAGGGTCATGAGTTGACTACTGTTGGTTTACTGTTGGGTATAGCTGCAGCAAAGTAAGCTGGCAAAGTAACTCTTACATATTAATTATTTATTGTTGGTCTCGACCGAGGAGCTCCTGGGTTTATGTTTTAAGTTGTGTCGTGTTTAAGTGTTAAACTTTACAAATACTTGCAGGCATAACTTGATACAAACATTGCGATCGAAAGGGGAATATTTATCAGTTTACTGAATAGATTAATTGCATTAAAGGACGGACCAGTTAATCTCGTAAGGGGGAAGGGGAGTGAAAGAATTTGTAAAAAAATTTCAGGGCGTTCTCAGACAAAAAAATTGCATGCTGAAATCCTATAAAGAGAATGTGTGGAAGTGGGCGAAAAAATAGCTTCTTCTGAAGCTTGACTGAGAAAAAAAATATGCAGAGAAATCATTCTTCCATTCTCCCCATCCCCCCCCTGTCACGAGATTAACTGATCCGTCCCTAAGTAGTACAATGCTGCTTCTTCGGAAGTATTTATGAACGGCTTTATCACAAGGAATTTTATCCTAATGGTGCAAAAAATATGGTTATGATATCAGTGGTTGAACGACTTTTGTTCCTTTTCATAAACTGCAGACGAGGAACCATGGACCTGGCAACTACTAAGATCTTAAGTATACATGTTGACGCATTGTTGCCACCAACATCTGCTGAGCTGGATTTAGCCCATTCAGCCCAAGTAGCAGCTCTTCTTGGGGTGGGTCTTGTGTACCAGGGTACGGCCCACAGAAGGATGGCGGAAGTTCTGCTGTCGGAAATAGGTGAGATCAACTGAATTTCTATAGTACAGTAGAATCCCTCAAGATGTTCACCTCTATAAAACGGATGACAAATCTTGGTCCTTGCCGTGTGTTTTCTCAATTATTTACTGTTTTTAAGTCACTATAAGACGGACACCTCTCTAAGATGGACATTTAAGGCTATTCCCGAAGGTGTCCATCTTAGAGAGGTTTGATTGTAAACGAGTCTAAAATAATGCCCCAGTTTTTTGTAGGTCAGTAACGAGCTCATTTTAGTATATGTATATTCACATGGCATTGTTAGCTGTTTCAGCTTTGGAAGCTTCAAATTAATGCAAGTTAACACCTTGATTCATCGAAGGTAGTAAACGAAAAACATGCATCTGAAATCTTACGATAGCTGAGGAATCGATGACGATTTTGCAAAAAGAGAAGGAACTTGGAAATTGTATGTTTAAAACTTGCATTTGTAAATCCAGTCAAAGTGTATCAAGTAACTAATTTTGTGTGGTCGGATAGGTCGGCCTCCGGGACCAGAAATGGATAATGCGGTAAACAGGGAATCATATTCGCTGTCAGCTGGATTGGCACTGGGCTTGGTCATGTTAGAGGTATCTAGCCCCCTTTAACTGACAGCAGTAGGTAGATTTAATTGGGATTACATGTCAATAAAACACTGTTTTTGTCAGGTTATCAAATAGTGAATACATATAAAATTATGTTGAGAGAAATAATAACATTACTGCTGTTAGATAACATTAGATGTATCACAGATCAAGGTTAATTGGTGTACAGATATAGCAAAAGTGTCTAACTAGGAAACCTACAGTTTATTTAGACACTAGGCATTTCCTAGATTGTCATGTATATTTAGTTTTACTTAGTTTGACCTAAATATACGGTTTTTTACTCTTATTCTGTAAATTTGAAAATGTGAATAAAATGTTAAAAAAAATGTATTGCAAACGTTAGGGTTAGCGTGCAGACATATCACAGTTTGGATTGATATACGAACAAAATAAAGGTTAGATTTAATGAACTGTAAGAGATTTTTCACCTTGGATGAAGTTACTTTGTGAAAAATATATTCTGTTGTCTCACGATGTGAGTTGTCAAGGACCGTGACATTTCGACTGCATACTGCTAGTCTCCTGGTGATGTGTAGACTGTGATGTTGTTAGCTTAAAGGGGAATTCCAGGGTAAAAAGTAAACTGCTTTTTTTCAGCTAACTTAATATTTTTGGTCATGGTTTTGATTATTTATTACCCTCAACTTCTAGAACAGCCGAGATTTTTTACTTTAAATTTGTGAAAAAAAAACACATTTGTTAAGATTTGAGCCGCGTTACGAGGTCAGCAGTCATTTGTGACGTAACCACGTCAAACAAAGTTTGAATTTGAACATGTGGTTCAAACTGATATGGCTGGATTTCTTTCAAGTTATTCGAATCTGAAATGCGCGATGACATACCGAAAAGCAGGAAATCTATCTTGAGACCTATCATTCCCTAATATCTTGACGCAACGCGGATTTTGACGTAGTGACGTAATTTGAAGTTCTGAGCCGTCGTCTCATTTACATTTTTACTTCACTTTGAAAGAAAATAACTCTGCTTCAAATACCAATTTACCAGAAATATTATAATAAATTAGTTCTTGGAATCTTGAGCATTCATTAGAATCAAATTTACTCACATCCCTGGAGTTTCCCTTTAAATAGGCGTGAGATCGGCGCATGCTGAAATGTGCTCCTGAAATGCATAGACCGGGAACCACACTGATACACTCGACGAGTAAAAGAATACATTCAGGTATTGAGGTATCTAAGGCGTGGTTTTTAACTGTGCGCGAACATCAAACACATTGCAGATCCTTTCAAAACACCGCGCGCCTTTCAGCATGCGCCGATCTAAAGTTTCTCTTGTTTTGGGACTTTGTAACAACGGGCCATATTTGTAAGTATAAATGTGTAATTTTAGGGTTTTGCTCATTCTGATCCTCATATGTGTCTCTGTTACAGCATGGCAATGAAGTACCAAGTGTATCAGACCTCAAAATAGCGGACCACTTGTACCACTATATGGTTGGAGGGCAAAAGAAGCCTCAGGTGCAAAGTGTTTCTATCATGTTTACATTCATATGTAATTTTACAACTGTTTTCCCTTTATAGTCCAACAGCTTGTTCGTACTGTGAGTTTTAGTGAGTTTAGGAGGCTTGATGGATGTCGGAAGGAAGATATTCATGTTAAAAGGCTCCCTTAACAAGGCAACTACTGAAAATTCGTTTCGTATGTTGGATATCTTGTATACTTTGTGTTTCAAACCAACCAGGGAAGACATTTGCCGAGAAATAGTCGAAGGAAATTATTTTTACCTTTCGTCTTTTAAATGTTTAATATCTAGTTTCGGTTTTGAGGTGGGGTGTGAAGGTAAGGTTTGTAGGTAGGGTTTGTAGGTAGGGGTTGAAGGTAAGGTTTGTAGGTAGAGTTTGTAGGTAGGGTTTGTAGGTAGGGTTTGAAGGTAAGGTTTGTAGGTAGGGTTTGTAGATAGGTTCTGGAGGTAGGGCTGCGAGGTAGGGGTTTGGTGTTAAGGTTGTGAGGTAGGGTTTGGAGGTAGAGTTTGGAGGTAGGGTTTGAAGGTAGGGTTTGGAGATAGGATTTGGTGGTAGGGTTTGGAAGTAGGGTTTGCTTGCCTGCTTTTTTTAAATACCGAAATAAGAAAAAAATATGCGACAAATGACGTATGAAATCTGGCAGTCTTATAAAAACAATGGAGCGTTTTACAACTCTCAAATACTTTGGTTTTATATTTCAGACTGGAACTCAGAAAGAGAAATTCAAGTCGCCAAGTTATCAAATCAAGGTTACAGTCCTCCATTTTATACTTTTTTCTCAGAAATTTGACATTCCTCATGGTAAAACGGACTCATACTATTAGTTTGTGGAGAAGTACCAACCTCACCTTAGCTCGCAACAACACAGTGCTGTAATAACAATTTCTTTTCCGGCACACAATTTTATAAACTATAGAAGTTGATAAATCTATAGACATTTCAGTAATTGAGAGTTAAGACGCTGATTTTTGACTTTAACACATGGCAACGCAGTCGTATGTTTTACACTTTTTTCTTAGTCACTTGAAAACCGAAATGGAAGAACCGAGATTGCTCTAATAGAGTACTGAGAATTACAAACCTCACCTTAATAACAGTAACACAGTCAAGTATTTACATTTTTTCGCATACAATTGATAATTTTCGTGGTAAATCAGATGCTGCACCAAGAGTGCTGAGAAGTATTAGTTTCACCTTATCACATTTTTTGTCTACTCAAAGTAACACTTGTGGTAAGCAAACTTAAAAGAGGGCTGGCAACTACTAACCATTCTTGCTAACCACAATTTAACTTTGTTTTTTATCAGTTTTTTTTTTCGCTCATTCAACAACACGCACGGTATGTTGCACATATGGAGCACAGATAGAAAAATTTAATTTACACGTAAATGTGATTTTGTTAACCGCAAGTTAGTTGTGTGTTTTACAGGAAGGGGATAGCGTTAACATTGATGTTACTGCACCAGGGGCAACACTTGCCTTGGGTTTGATGTTTATGAAGACAAATAACAAGTAAGTGCGAGATTTTGTGAACTAGACCGTTTGTCCGTATTAAGCCAATAATAATTATAACATCCTATGCAACTACCAAAACACTCCTACAAGACATCCGAAGTGACACAAATCTAGAATTTGCTTTAGAATCATAATATCGTGAAACGCTTCATATGACTGATTCACATGGACACCAGTAATGAGGTTCTTTGCCCCAACAGCTGCAAATGGTTAGACATCTTCTTGGATAAGGGCATTAAGCCGTAGGTCTCAGGTGGCAGACCTTAAAGGGGACCTTGAGTCCTATTGCATGTTCTCCCGTGACTCCTTGAGTAAAAAATGTCATAAGAAAAAAGTCATAGAAGTGTCGTTGTTTTAAACTCAGTGCTGAAGTATACCAAACTTTGCAGAAATCCTTCCAAGCTCCTTTTCTTAAAACCTGCAGGTCTGTTGCTTCCTGGCTAGCTGCTCCAGACACACAATTTCTTCTCGACTTCGTGAGGCCAGACTTTCTGCTTCTCAGGGTAAGTGAGAATCTAATTTCTTTTCCAAACATGATCAAAAGGAATCTTATATTCACACTGCCTAAAGAGTGTTTTGCAGTGCTTAAAGAGTGAACCACTACCTTGCAGATGGATCTTTGTTTGCATTTGTTGTCTCTAGCTTATGTAGCTCAGTTTCCAGCCAAGCAAAGAGACATCGGCAAATTCTAACAAAAACGTACATAGACAAGTGAAGCATGCAGTGAAACCATAATTTTGTTTTCGGCTTAATTGAGCTTTGTTTAATAACTGAGCTTTGTGTTGCAGCAAAGTTAGTAGCATATTACTACTGGAAGATACCTTGAAAAAATTTTTAAGTTAAATATACGAATCCTGCAACATGACACTGTCCATACAATAAATCTTACCTAATAAGGACAATTTTCTAGCTGCTCAGCCACGGCCTCATTGTGTGGGAATCAATTGCACCATCAGTTGAGTGGGTAGAGAACCAAGTGCCACAGGTTAGTGCAACAAACTTGACTTCAGCATAATAAGTATGTTAGCTACTACGTTTGTAGGCCATATGGTCCCGTTTGGACCTCTAAGTTTTAAATGAAGTCTTTGACATAGTTTCTCGTGTATAAGTTGACCCTTTAAGACGAAATTTGTCACCAAAATTGCACCTAAACTTAGACAAGAGCAAAGGGATTAGAAACGTCGCATTGAAAAGACATGAGTCTTGCTGAGGAATAAGTATGCCGAACTTGGAAAAAAGTTCAAGTGGCCAGAGTTGGAAAGGACCTCAAGTCCCAGGTGGAAGACCAGCCAAAAAGCAGTAGCATTGTTACTTCGTTACCAGGAACCTTTTAAGATTGCGTGCCATGATCCAGACAAAGAATAACATGACTAATTTTTCTGCTTACGACAGTTGGTGAAACAATTTCCTGAAACTCTACGATTTTGTGATATGCAAAAAGGTAAAGCTTTGCAGAAAGTTTTAGTTGATTTCAAAGAGAAGACATGACCATGCACTCCTATGTTATCAAAAAGAGAAAGCAGAAAAGGTTTAATTTATCTGTGATAAGCAACATGGATGAAACACCTTTTTGCTTCGACATGCCAGGTATGGGAGTAGTGAAAATGACCGGCCACAAGGACCTATTAAATTTGCCTAAAAGTTTGCTCCTATGGGATTTATTCAGTGCTCATCCTGTTGGCCCTGCCAAATACCAGCTAGACAGATCATCATCACAATGGCAGTGATCCTTGTTGGATTAACCAGTGTGGTGCAGTCATTGGATGTCAGTTTGAATAAACCATTTTAAAACAGACTTCGCTAGAATTGGTGGATGGTGAAGAAAGAGAAGAATTTCACTGCTGGAGGCAACATTTGGGCTGCACCATGGCTCACCTTTTGCAGGTGGTTAAAAAATTTGTTGGGTGAAACTCTCAGTGACGTGGTGGCCAGAACATTTGAAAAAGCAGGGTATCGAATGCATTGGATGGTATGGAAGATGATAAGCTGCGGTGGAGTGATTGTGATAGTAATGGTCAAGATGAACCTGTAAACCTTACATCTACGACCATCATCGACCAATTGACCGTAGAACAGTGGCAAGATCTGTGGCGGTGTGATGACGGGGAACACTGAGCTTGATTCTAAGAACAGTCAACTGGTTCCAAGTCTTACAAACGGCTCCTTTAGAAAACACCAAATATTGAAAAAGAAAATACCAACGACTTCTTTGCTTTTAATTGTTTCTTGATATCTTAAATATTTTGTATCATCAAACATGGGGTCGGTTTATACACGAGTTTTCAAGAATAGCATGTATTTTTGCTAGAAAAACGGGGTTCGACTTACACAAGAGAAAATGCAGTAAAGGAAACTACTACTAAAGAAAGTCAGTGCCTTAAATTATTGATACTCAGCCCTAAACAAGATTTGGTTTGGGCAGTAATTATTTTTATCTTATTTTGTCTGTTTGAACAGAGAAAAGAATTAATGTCAAACCCTACCTTAAGTTAATCTTTTTTCTGTTTCTCAGGATCGCTTTGGCTTTCATGACTTATTTGTTATGGGGAGTTATTATTACTATTATTTCGTATTTCGCACGGTATTTGTTGATACTGCATATAATATGTTTTTATGCTCTTTACCCAAAAAGCACGAGATAGAGAGCACATTGTTGTTTTTGTTACATATAAAACGCCTAAGACGCACAAACGGGTACATCCACAGTTCTCTTTTCTCTCTGTCTCTCCTTTCTCCTCCTGTACTCCCAGACCTCTTCACTATGTATCCAACACAAACTAAACGTAAGTCTTTGCTACTCTGCTCTGTCCTTCACAATTGAGTGCCACTGTGCGAGGACATCTTCGCACTTCAAGGCGTTTTTACGATTGTCCTTGAAGCGAAGCTTTGCTCGACCTACTGGGCAAGAACCATGGGCCAGCTCACAATAAAGAACTTCGAAATTCTCAAACCTTTGTCATTTGGAGGATACAGCCAATACACTTGATAAGCAGAGTTTTCAGATCCCATTCAGTATTTGAACTGACAGTTTGTGTTGGTGGAAGAATTGTTCTTACTGTAACAAGCTTCTTTTTCTCAGAACATGTTTGGCACTAGTTACTCCTGGAATTCTGGAAAACTCCTGGAGTTTTAAAATTTCCTTCCAGGGCCTTGGAAAATTTCTGGAGTTTTCCCTGTACTTCTGGAATTTTATGGAAAATATTTCAAGTCTATAACAAACAAACCAAAACCTATTGAAGCATCTTGCTCGCAATGGTACATTTTGTATTAAGACTAAATTTTAGGAAGTTTTTTTGTTGGGATTCGGGTCAGTTTTTGTGTATACAAAAGTCTTCATGCTACATGTAAATATTTCAGAATGAGACAATTGATTAATATACCAGTCCTTGCTGTTGAGGTAGAGTTAAAGTTGATATTGTTTTGTTTTTCGCCGAGAGGATTAGGAGGTAGGGTCCTGGAAAAATTGTCGTGCTACCCTAGAAAGCTTTTGGAATTTTGTTTCATCAATCGGTACGAACCATGTCAGAAGAAAAATCTTCAAAGTCCCTAACGGGAATCGAATCCATGACCCTCTTATATTACCGGTCAAATGCTCTACCCACTGTGCTACAGGAACCCACATGGGGAACAGATCACTTAACTTGGTTCTGAGATGGAACAGCGGAGATATATCGTGCTAAATAGTATGTGGTGCTTTAAATAAACAAGAACAATTCTTTCACAGTAGTTATCCAAACTTTCGCATCAGCTAGTGTAGGTCTATCAGTTTTGTAGTGTCCAGTCATGCTAATAACATCACGTCACCAACTTTACTTTGTCACCGATTTCCTTGACCCATATCACTGCGTGGCTTCTTAGTCTGATGTGTCAGTTGTAAAAGCTGACCTTTTGCCATTGCATTTTAAAAGTCAAACTAAGCTTCATGAAACATTTCAACTATCTAAAAGATTCAATGTTATAGGCTGAATCTGCTTCCAGTAGGGCTGAAGGTTTTTTTTGTTCCATTTGAAAGATTGTTCAGAAGTATGCCTTCTGTTCTGATGTTGAGGCTGCTACGGTTGAACACACAGATATTGACCTCCAAACATTGAGGTAAGATTAACTGTTGTGACAGATATGTTTTCTTTCTTTTTGAGGATATAAACACATGCATACACAAAACATAGTTTTATCTTATAGGGCTTTGGCTTTAGACACGAGGTTATGGTATAGAAAAGGATAGATGCAGGAGTTTCACAAGCCATTGTCATATCAACAAAGACCTTAACCCTAACCATTATAATTCAACTGATCAACATGATATTTGGCATACATGATCAACTTCATTTGTATTATCAATAAAACGTATATGCGTGGTCTCTAATTGGTTTCCATTGCAATGAAGGGACTAAATGACGCCACAGTTGATAATAACAAGTTTTCTTAGTTTTTTTGGTGTTTTTTTTTTTATAAAACTACCAAAACGCATCAACAAGCATAGTTTTGGTTTTAATTACTGTCCCTCCCTCGAGGATTCTAGGGTTAAGATACGCAGATGGCAATACTGACGACGAGGGTAGAAAAGACATTAAATACAACAGCTGCCATTGTGGTCGATGTTGCCATCCTTGTATCTTAAGCTCCCTATCATCTTCTGCTGTACTGTGCGAAGCGGCCTAGCAAGTGTAAATCTGTTCGCATATGATATTGAAACAGAAAGCTTCGATAGAATTTTTAGTTTTGACATGGAAAGAAAAAAGATAATTCTCAAAGTCCGTCCAAACGCAGTTTTTGTGTTATGGTTGCCAAGTACCACCTAATTTCACGAATGATTTCATGTTCTCAGTATCAAATCAACCTTGGTGTTAGCACTGATACGCTGACATGGCATAGATGTGGTCCAATTTGAAGAAATGCCCCTAGAGACTAGGGACAAAAGCTTGCCGTGCGGCTTAGTTTTGTGTCAAATTTCTTGGTGAAACTAAGCTAGCTAGCTAAATCCCTTCTTGAGCCTAAGTGGCTCATAGAGCCGGCGCTTATCTCCGGTTTCTGTAGTGTTAAGCAGATGAGAGTCTTTGACTCCCCCTGGACAGGACAGTAACCCATCGCAGGTTATCCCCCTGCAGAACTGGTACTCATTTATACAGCTGAGTCGACTGGAACAAAGTCAGGTAAAGTGTCTTGTTTAAGGACACAACACAGTGGCCTGACCAGGGCTTAAGTCGCGACCCTAGGATTACAAATCAAATGCGTTAACCACTCGGCCACTGCGCCGCCAACAAAACTGGTGAAACTAGAAGAAGCTATCTCTTTTATAGCGGAACCTCTTTATTAAGCTCAGCTTTTTAATCAGTAACTTGCATAACAATACTAAAATGCCTTGGTTACAAAAATATGTTCCTACTGCAGTAGTCGCAGATTCTTTTCGAAGTAGTTAGGGTTTGAACTTTCTTTCACAATCGAATGTAATTTTTTTTTCTCTATTGCCTTTTTGGTTGATTCGAAATAAATTGTACAGTAATTAATCAGGAATCCAGATCACCGTTCTATGATTTTAAGTAGGCTTTTTTTTCCTCCTTAAAGTCAAGCAAAAGCAAACATCGTGGCTGGATGCTGTATGGCAATGGGTTTAAGATTTGCTGGATCAGCCAATAAAGAAGCATTTGAGTGTTTGGTAAGTCAACCACTAGTTTCCAGAACATATTCAAAATGAATGCTATCTACAAACAAATTAACTTATGAATCTCGATGTAAAATTGTTCTTAGCTATAATCTGTAGTTAGTTATCTTTATTTATATGTTTTATTAGTCAAGTAACCTACTAGTCTTTGCCCAGTGGACCTAGGAGATTGGCTTGATTTGTACACATACTTTTGTCAAGGAAGCTAGTTAAAGATATTTTTGAGACCAAATCTAATTGTTTTGAAAAAAATAAGCGGTGTTTGAGCCTTGGTTAGGGCATTCAAATTGATCAACTCTACAAATTATATTTTGTTGAGATGAGTTGTTCTTTTGTGGCTGAATTGCTCTTTTGCAGAATGGGCTTAATCAGAATGCTTGTTTTGTCTTTTCCACAGATGCACTTTACAAAGTACTTTAAGAATTTACTAAACGATAATGCAGTTGAACAGGTATGCAGCCATTCTCTTCTTAGTTGTTGGATTGCTATTTTTCTTCATTATTTAAACTTTTAAAAACAGGTCGGATTGTAAACTTAGTTACATGGAATAATAGATTATTATGGTAACTTGTATTTTTGCATTCCTGCTTTTATTAGGCAGGGAAACCTACCGTAGAAACGTGTCTCAACGCAACTTTGCTGTCACTTTCTCTGGTAAGTCCCTGTTTAACGATAAATTTAAATAGTAAAAATTACAGAGCTCACACGGCCATGAAAAGTCATGGAACTTGAAAATGCCTTTTCCAGGCCTGGAATAGTCATGGAATTTGGGAGAGATGGCCAAGGTTATGGAAAAAACGAAAAATTTTAATTTTTTTTTGAGCTATGGTTTTTGGTGAACTAAAAAAACTCAAACATGTAGAGAAAATGCTGGTGGACACATGTCGCAAATTTGGTATTTGAAATTGAATTAAATTGTGAGTATCCTGTTCTGTCTGAGTGGATTCTTTGGTTTATTTTTATTTCTGGATTTTGAAAATGACGTTTGGTCACGGAAGTCTAGGAATTTCATTCTTCAATCTCAGTCTAAATCCTGGTTTAAAGCCTACACACAAGACGATTTTTCGACTGGTATAAATTTTATTTGATTGTAGCTCTAACCGATATTTTGTCGGGAGGTTTATCAGTCCAGTGCACAAGCCACGTTGCACGAACTGTTTTTTCACTTGTCACGTGCTTCGATTTCACTTCCCATTGGCTGACGCACAAATTAGTTCAGACAAGTTTTCGGTCACTGCCACACACTTGCCAACAATGTCTGATCACACGTTCTGGGATCTAACTCGTCAGATCTTTCTTCACGACAAAAAATTGTGTCCACTAATTTTCTGTTAGTGTCACACACAGCCGATTTGTCATCGTAGACAAAAAATTGGGTCCCTTCACACAAAAAATCGTTTAGTGTGTTGCGGCCTTTAACCTTAACAAAAAAATGAAACATACTTGGTGCTGTACCTTTATTTGATTAACCAATGAACGCATTCCAGGTAATGGCAGGTACTGGAAACCTGGAAGTGTTTCGCATTGCTCGTCAACTACACAAGCGTACAGGCCCAGATGTACACTATGGAAGCCACATGGCAACTCACATGGCAATAGGGCTACTGTTTTTAGGAGGCGGGAGGTAACCAAATTCATTGACAATTACTCTAGTAGTAAGAATGACCGAAAAGCTAAACTATTATCATTCAATAAAACACACACGGAAATACTGAGACATGCTTCTCCTTCTTCTTCAAGGACTTGATACCTATTTCTCAAAGTGATGTTAGACCCTTTCAATGATATAGACTTTGTGACAAGCACTGAACTCCTGTACTGAATGCATATTATAAACTGATCGATAAATTTCTACTTTTCCCACATTGTTGCATGGAATTACCTTGCGTGGCGGAAAAGGTCCTGTTGTTCATGTTGTACGACAATCTTTCACCTTTATCGTTGGAACCTCATTCCAGCCCATTCTTGGCCAACACTCTTCAAAGTCCCAATTTTTATACCCTAGCTTTGCATTTATGTCTTCAATGACAATCAAAATATTAACTGTGAAGATTATTCATTTAGTACCCTGAAAGTGTAAAAAACGTGTCACGTGGCATGTCAAATTCAACCTGATGAGTTCCGAAGGTTTCGGACGAAACGTCGTTACCAAAATAAATTGTACGTTTGGAAAGAGGTTCAAACAGTTTTTTTTTACACAACCAAAAAATCATCTATGATAAACTGCAGTCTCGTGTAATGCTCATTCTTTTCATGTTCACCTGCAACTTCCGTTGGCGCCTAAATATGTATGATTGTTAGTTTGTCTTACTTGGAATAGTATTTATTGATTTGTTCATGTCTCATACAATCTCTAAACAGGGATATCGATTTAGCTAACGCTAGTTTAAAAGAGCCCTGTATAAAATAAAACAAAAAATACACTTTAAAGAAATGTCGGAAACGGAAGAAAACGTACATAATGTGGTTTCAAAAGTAATCTGGTTTATAGGTTATCGAAATGTGGTTTCTAAAATGATCTCGTTTATAGAAGGTTATTATAGTAGCTCGGGCATTTGAGAAGGCGATTTAGAGGACCCTTGCTAAGTACGTATTTGGAGACAAACTTAATAGCATGTAGCATACAGGGAGGGAGGTAATTACACTGATCCCCTAATAACAATTCATCATAAGCTATACAAATACCTTGATAACCCTGAATGCAAAGCAGCCAGGCTGGAGACTAAAGCTTTTGTCTCTGTTAACCTCCAACTGCTTTGAACATACTTATAAAGCTACTGTTAAATTCATACATCATCACATGGTTGCTGAGTTTTCTACAAGATCAAAAACAGATGTGATTGCTCATGAAAACGTTACATGTAATTGGAAAATTGTAGCAAGGTAGAGTCAGTGATCCACGTCATTTCAACATCTTCATTGGTGACCTTTACGTTGAAGCGGGCAATGAAATGCTAACATCAACCATACTGATGATTGTACCATCGTTCCACCTGTGTACAAAAGCCACGATTTTGTCCCCAACCTTACCTGAGCACTTTGGAACTTGGACAGTAGAGAACTCTATGAACTGCAACTTAAGTTAAACATTAAAACATAAATTATGTAGTTGTAATCTTGAATTGTCTTCAAACAGCAGTCTGAGTGCTGTGCGTTTGACATGTTCGGTTTGTCTAACGGAATGTTTTCTACAAAGATTGTTAGAACGTTCCTCATTTCCTTCCCAGATACACACTGAGCTCATCAAGTTCGGCCATTGCAGCCCTGGTGTGTGCACTGTATCCTCGCTTTCCCATCACAAGTACAGATAACAGGTAATTTGGAAATTTGAAATCTGTTAGGGATTCTAAATAGGTGACCGGCACCAGCGTTTGAATTTTAAATATCATTATTCCCCTGAAGAAGAACCACAGTTTAGGGTTCGAAAATTCGGGATACTTTTTAAGGTTTAAAGAACTCTTTTAACAGATCAGTTTATACACAACGCATTTTATAAATTTGAACTTTGTAGACAACAACTCTGTGTATTTATTTACTCTTTTGATTACAATAATTTAAAGAAACATGTCAAAAAAGAAAAAAAAATTCTGCAGAGTTTAGCTTCCCAAAATAGCTATGAAGTTAAAGAACTAAGAAGCCAAGTAACATTATATTAGTTTGAAATATTCGGTGTGAAACACGCACACACAATTGGCACAAGAAAAACGCAGAATGCACAAATATAGATTACCCTTAAAGCAGGCAAATACTTCACACAATTGAAAAAGGAAAAAATGAGGCTTGAAACAAGCTGTACTTTGATTATATTTGAGTAGAGGGGAAATAGCAGACAAACAAGATAAGTGTTTACTTACAATTTTTTTAGTTCATCTTTAAAACCCCTTGGAGAGGATGGTTTGATATTTTTTTGGAAAACAGTTTCATACATATGTACAGAAGTAAAGTTTAAAAGACAGCTTTCTTGAAGGGGAAAATCTAGCCATAAAAGTCAAGTAAGTACCCCAGGCTGTTGCCTGTGCTGTGTATCACCTATAAGGGCCAGGTTGTTCAAGGTTGTTAGTTTTAACTTTGAGTTAAGCAAAAGAAGTATTTTCTTCTCTAAGGAAAGGCTTATGATTCTTATAAAATACTATTAAGCTTTTCCACAGAAAAAACTTGTCAATTCCAAAGTTACTGCTCAAATAGGTCTCTCTAAGGTAGGAAACAGGAATGTTGGTTGAGAATTTAAACCTCGGTACAGTTCGTGTTAACCGGTCTTTAAACAACTGCGCCCAGGGCAGACCTCGAAAGAACGCAGATATCAAAACTAGTGTTTTCATTTATAAAAACTACTGGACTGTAGTTTGTTTTCTTGGAGTAATAAATATTTTCGATGTTTCTAACATAATACCTTACCATAAAGAGAGCGGCTGTTTTAGATGTTATTATGTGAAATTAAATTTCCATGCTACATATGTAATGCCTTGCATAAGGCAACTTTAGTAACTAATAGGCTCTTTACAGTTAGAGGTCACCTACCTTAAATTAGCTAGCTAAGACAAAATGATGTTCACAAACGGAAAGGGCAGGTCAACATTAGTTAGATGGCAGGGTTTCAAGTCTCGAAGTTAAGTACTTCAAAAATCACAGCAAATATAAAATCAAAATTTTTCTAAGTAAATGTATGTGAAAATGGTACTGGAGAGTAAGGTTTGCTCTTCAGTCATACAAATTTACTCGCCAATTCTTACATATTTGAGGTTAAAAGCTGAAAATTTGCCTTTTTACTAATGTTAACCTGCTCTTTCCATTTCTGGATACCATTTTGTCGTTGCTGCTTGATTTAAGGTATACGTGGTCATGTGAGCCCTAGCTGCAAAGAGCCACTGAGATGCTTTTCTTGTGATTTGTGTTCGTGTAGGTATCACCTACAGGCCTTTAGACATCTATATGTGCTGGCAGCTGAACCCCGGGTGATAGTAGCTCGTGACGTGGATACACGGAAAGCTTGTTATGTTCCACTGGTGGTCACACTGAAGGTAATGATTTTTTTTTAGTTTTTTCTTCTCGACTCGTTAAACTCCATGGGTGACCAATGACAAAAGTTGTCTTAAATACTTAGTGACACTTTCTAGGTGGACATTTTTGTTGAGTTATTGAAGGTTAAATTTAGTCCCCGCAAAACATCTCTTTATGATTAGCTTTCCTAGTTTACAGTTAATAAAAATCTTTTAGTAGTTTATGCATCAGTGTTTAGAAATTGTCAAGTAATCAGAGCTACTTTTATGCGCTAGTTTAAGTTTTTTCCTAGCAAGAACAATACTTACTTACTTACTTAGGCTCGTCGCCCCCTCATCCCCCCCCCCTCCCCCCCTGTGGAGCATAAGGCAGTGACAAGGTCTCTCCACCATTCTGTTCGTCCAAAAACAATTAATTATCCGAAATTTGAAACATGCAGTTTTCTGAAACTGAATAAATAATCGCATTTTATGAATACATATTAGACGTAGTGACAGACCCATGTGGTGGTAGATTGTAGTTTGAAGGAAAAAACGGTCCTTTGTGACACTCTTTTATTTCGAAGTTTCGATAAACTCACAAAATTTTAATTTAAGTTCAAAGATTAAAAGTTCTCTGTTGCGATCAGCATGTGTTTAAAATAGCGCTGCCACTTCTCTTGTAAATCTTAGGCTGGTGAGTTCTTCTGTGAAACAACACTGAAACTGACAGCGCCGTGTATTATACCGGAGCTGAGCTCTATCAAACAGGTCAGTAAGGGGATCAAACAGATACAGTGAATAAGCTACTTTAGAGATAAGTGGCAGCCTGGGTCGAGCTTTCTTTTGCAAAGGCTTTTTGGATCGTTACAGGGGACGCGAAAAGTCGATCAAGAGAAAAGAACATGGAGGAAAGGCAACTTTTAAATCGAGAATGAACTTATTTGACAGAAGACAATTTTCTCGGTGCAAAAGTTGCGAAAAATATTGATGACTATAACTATGCCGAGTTAAGACGTTGGTTTTTGTGCAGAGGAGCGAAGACCACTGGAAAACGATCATCTTTTTTATATGAAAATTGATCACGCTTTTTTTGTAAGAACCAGTAACTTTCGGCCCTTCTTAAACGTTCAGACGATTTCAGCCTCAAGTTGTTCTAAAATTGCTCTTTTTTTTTCGGATAGTTCTAAATAATTAGATTGGTGTTATATGAACTGCCACGAACTCATCTTAAGTGTCAGATCAAACTTTCAGGCCGGTTATTGTACTTTACTTGTTCTTAACTTGTAAGAAATCTCAGCCTTGGTGTTCTTATAGAGTACGTTCTTGTACAGGACTGGGCCTTAGGCCACTTCCTCGCCGCCTGTCTCGTGACCAAGTTAGGTCACGTGACCATCAATAGACTGATGAGGTCTGTAGGTTGCGGCCGCACTGTAGTTTATGTTGCAATTGTTCTTATTTCCAGTAATTGACTTATTTATGATACTACTTATACTGCATAATATGGTTTTGGTGAAGACAGTTAAACTGCTTGTTCTAAGTTGGCCAGTTTTGAAGTTAAACTGATTTTCCATCCTACTGTTAGATCAGTACAGATGGGCCAAGATACTTGCCAGTCACCATTAATTTGGAAGGAAGCACTGAAAATGCAAGGTTTGCTGTATTTGATTTACTCCCTAACTTGACTTTCTTGGAACACATTTCGTTACTGCCTAGCTGTTTGTAACCGCTTTTTTATTGGCATCTTAGACACAGAAAAAACGCTGGTCTACATGTAGAAGAAGATTTAATCAATAAAACAATAAGACAATACTTATTCAATTGTCTGACGATTTTGGTCATAACTTGATGACCACGACATTTTGACTGCTGCTGGTAGTCTTCATCTGGCGATGGTGTAGACTGGATGACGACTTGTCTTCATACTCATCGGCCGATCGTGTAGGCGGTCCTCTTTGCTGTGATTGGTTAGTCGGTTAAAGCCTTCTATGGACGTGTTTTCGGTTTATCGGCATCCAAGCTTCAGGAACCTCGATGCCGCTGTCTCTGCTTGTTGATGTTGTTGGTGTGTAGCCTTACCTGAATTGCCTATTTAACTCGACGTACCGCATACCAATGTTTATCACGATCGTCCACGATGAATAATCCGGCTCTTTGCTTTGATATTTAATTGTATTGTGTGCAAATTTAAAAGGTGAACGAGTTAAGTAAACATCCAGAAATTTCTTGTATAACAAATTCAAGATCTGACGACTCATTCATGATGTAAAAAACAGCGAACGGAACACAACGAGCAACTTTACGAATCAAAAACAACCTATCACAAATATTACTTTAATTTAAAAACCTATTACATCACAACTCAACTGACCAATTAGTATTCGCACACCAGACTATATTAGTATTCAACTGACGCAGTATTCTTCACTTGACTCTGAAGATGACTTCCGCACAGGTTGTCGAAACGTCAGTCACTTACACCGACAACAGTCCTTCTCAGGACTACACTAACCCGGACGATCTCACCATACGATCTACTGTTACTCCTGGGTTCAAACTTTTACTATTTTAAATCCGTGATCAACTTCTTTTTGTGCAGCTCCCTGATGTCCAAGCGATTTGGCACAATATTTGTGAAAAGAAGGGCTGGTCATTTGGCATATATTGACGATCCAAAGGCAAGTTGATATTTCATCAGAGTAAAGATAAATAGGAAAGCATTTTGTTCACTAAATGACGAAAAGCTAAGGGGATTCTGTACGACATTCTTTGTCTCAAATACAACGCTTATTCTTATTAAGTCTATGTCCATACCACCAGCACAAATTTGACAATTTTGTGTGTATCACTTAACACCAAGCAATTTATTTTGATCATTTCCAATTTGAATTTCGCCGCCATTTTGAGTTGTGACGTAACTTGGTAGCAGTGCCAGTCTCCACTCCATGAATGCAATAGCAATGAACGAGAGGGGGTCTGGCACTGTAACCAAGTTATATGCACAGAATTATCAATTTTGTGCTGCTAATATGGACATAGACTTAGTAAAAGTTTTATTTCAGACCAATATATAATGTTATACAATGGAGGATTCCTTTAAGGATATTTAACATATTTAACTAATTTTAACCGTTGTGTTGTGTTAGTTTAAACTGCATATCAGGCTACCCAGCTTCCCTTTTCACCAGAACGGGATTGCTGATATTTGTTTGTCTAACGTATCCAGTTATTGGAAATCTGAGTGCAGATTGGTGATTTTTGCAATAGCTCAAGTTTGTTTGATTTTCACATCTTCGCTGACGATTCTAATTTGTTTTATGAGCATAAAAAAAATTCAGAACTAAAAGAAGAGTAAATAAACAATGAACTAAGCCAATTTTCACACCAGGCTTTGTGCCAGTAGGTTATCTTTACACATAGACAAGTCTAACTATTTTTTGTTTCAACCACCAAAAAAGTATATACAAAAGTTCAAGTTCGCACACACAAATTTAAACTTTAGAATGGATCACCAATCTACCAACTGTTTTATTTGCAGGGATACAAAAACTTTTTGGCAAGGACATTTGCTTCACAGACAGATAAAGTATGTCTTTTATATTGTTTAATATGCCTATCAACTATTGTTACCGTTTTTCCAGATTCCATATTTGATCAGCTAAATTTACAGTAGTGTCAAAGGCAGTCTTCACAAGAAAAGTCAAAAGGATTAGAATTTTTGTATGTTTATTTAGTAGCAACAGCACTGAAACGTATATCCTTTGTATGTTTGTTGCTTAGTGCTCAGGAGTGTAAAGAAGCTCTAACAGAAAATAATATGTTCAAAATTACTAGGGTGGTTACATTTGGATTTTTAACTTGTGTTTCTGCCCCTAAACAACGGTTTTAAAGGTTAGCCAATCAAAGGAAACTTTCTGGTTGCATTTTGTAGAATGAGAATGATGCGAAGTTTTTGCCTTCCTCAGTGGTCCTATAGAACTAGCTAGAATGCTTGTTCTTTTTTGCTTTTTTTCAGGCAGAGGTTATCCGGTCTTTCTCATCAGATCCTGAAATTATTGCTCTTACCGAGCTGTTCTGCACTAATATCACCTCCTTGGCGTGCTCTAAGGTAAAGTATGCCAGTCAACTTTCTCATCAGATCCTGAAATTATTGCTCTTACCGAGCTGTTCTGCACTAATATCACCTCCTTGGCGTGCTCTAAG